>JAPYMA010000345.1:0-37583 GCA_035041965.1 Anisakis pegreffii | reverse complement strand
TTAAACCTTTGTTATTACATAACAAATTAACGCGATTCGCGAGACATTATATAACGTGAGTTGAATACAATTATGACTAAACATGACTACACTGATAAATTGAGTAAGAGTTCAAGGCTTGAGGCTTTGAGATTTAAGACTTAATAACAAATGAAATTAGAGTGGAAGGCATGGAAGTTGTTGCTCCGTGTAAGTGGAGCGAGTGGCCTGTAGCTTGTGTGAATGAAGTAAATGATAATTTTATTGCTTTGGCTCTATTTATATGATAAGAGCTGGAGTTTGTTTTGTTGCTTAAGGAAAGTTGTGGGATATCTGCTGGGCAGATTTTGATGCAATATGTTCTTTGATGTAGCTTCGCCACGGCTTTAATAAAGGCTGTTTGGATTTAACTTTATATGTGAAGTTTTGTGTACCGTCTGCATCGCACATTGTGGCGCAATTTAGCTTATCATGCCCTTTGATGTAGTTTCCTTATGGCTACACCAAAAGCTGTTCTTTATTGTTGTTTATGATTAAAGGGTTATGATATGAGCGGGCATTAAGGTGGGGTCATGTTGCAGTAATAGTCTGTTTACATATCTATCGCGATAAAATACTTTATTGCACTAATTGTTTAGTGTATCTCTTCTTCGCGATTATCTGGTAATCGCGACACGTAGGAAAAATTGAATTTGCATAGTGAAAAAAGAGGGAAGTACGGTAGAAAAAGGTCTACGAGTCAGGTTTTAACACCTAAAAACGTTTAAAAAGACCCTTCGAAAGGATTTTTTTGGATTGAAACAAGTGGGGCGTTGATGTTATCGTTGATTGGAATTGTATTGTGCTGGCAGTGAGTATGTGACCATATGGTGGGTCGTAGATTTGGGTAGAGATGAGTTTTTAGTTGTTAGTTGGTGTTTGGTTGGCAACAGTGGAGGTGGTACTGCGATGAGATGGCAACAGTTTTGAGTTATAGAGTAGGTTTTGGTAGAAGTTATCGAGTTGTAGTTAGTTATGAATGAGTTGAGTTTGAGCTCTCACCCCCCCCCCCGGTCGTCAGATTGGGGTCGTTTTGGAGGCCAGGATTGTCTTGATTTTGTGAATTATTTAGGAATGACTAAGAATAATTAGAAAATTTAGGCGTTATTAATATGAAATGAAGTGAGGAATGTGAATAAAGCAAGGCAATATTACTCTGAGAGATCAAAAAACGTTTGATTGTGTGTGTGTGGATTAGATGTTGTGATTGCGTGATCAGATATTTATAGTGATCGGTAGTGATTGTTTTGGTGATCAGTGAGTGATCGTTTTAATGCTGCATTATTCATGTTCTATTGGATGCATTTCATTCACAATGTTACTTGTTTTGTTGATTGAAATTGGTGATGATCTGATTTGATTGATCTGATCTGAGAGCAGAGGGAGGACTGTATGTTTGAATGATGAGAGGAGTAAGTGAGGGCATGGGGTATGTTATCGGTAGTGTTATTTTTGTGTTGATACTCTGATTTCTCTTTTAGTTTTGCTTTTTTTGAGTTGAAAATGTCAAAATGTGAGGATTTTAGAGGGGAAAACGAGTTATGCTTTAGACAGTAGAATAATAGTAATAGTAATAACAAAGTAAAGTAAGAATAACAATAGTAATAGTAATAAGAAAGTAAAGTAAAAGTAACGATAATAGTAATAGTAATCGTGAGAGTAATGATAATAGTAATAAGGAGAATAAGATGCATGCGCATGGAACGAGTTTGAAGAGGTTGAATATTAATTGATTTGGGCGCGATTGCTGGAATTTGAGATTGGAGTGGGAATTTTAGAGGTGAAGAAGTACTTTGGGTAGTGGGAGTAGGGAATTTTAATTTGATTTTGGATTGGATTGAATTGATTCGGTGGGAGGAATGAGTGATGGTATTTGGGATTGATTTCGATTTTGAGTTGTTATGTTGTGTTACTGTTTATTACTGTTTATAATCATGTAGTATCATGTAGGTAGTTAGTAGGCATGCATGATATTTAGTACAGTTTAGTGGGGAGTAGGTGATTTTTTGGAGATGTAGTAGGGGAGGGGGGGTTAGGTGAGATTTTGAGGTGTTTAGGGGAGAAATTAATGGACAGACGTCTGAATTTGAGATGGCAAGCTGAGAGGGCTTAGGCTTAGACTTGGATTTTAAGGTGGAGACTTTTTAGGGGAGGTGGGGATGGGGTTAGGGTAGGGGATTGTTTAGAGATATGCGGTGGGATTTGGTTTGGATGGACCGGTTTTGGGATTTGAATTTTAAAATTTTTTTGGGAATGAAGAAAAATTTTAAGTGGAAAGTATATTTTGTACTTTTTTCAATGTCTTTTGTGTGGTAACGCGCTAAAAAGTACAAATAAGAAGTAAGTAGGTGATTGTTGTGGTGATTGTGCAGTAGACGTCTCAATTGGATGGATTAATTTGAAATTATTTATTGGAATTTTTGAAATTCAAATGGTATTTTAGCGCGTTTTTGATTTTGTAATGAAGAAATCAGCGGGTGAGCATAGGGAGGTGAGGTATTAGACGTGGTTGATTGTTGTGGTGGTGTTACTGGTAGGGTTATTGTGGTGTTAGTGTATATGATAGGTGAGGATTTGGGTGGTTGAGGTTGTTGTTTGATGGAGTATGTGAGGTATTTAGTGAGGATTTGGTTTGTTTTTTGATTGATTATCTGATTTGGATTGGGAGTTTGTGGGGAAATAGAGAATATTTGGGGAGGAATGAATTCATTTGTGAGTGGATTGAATAGTTTGGGTAAGTAAATTTTGTGGAATTTGGGAATTGGGATGGTGGATATTTTTGTAGAGGTTTAGTGTGGAATGTGTATAGGTAGGTGGTATAGGTTTATAGGTAGGTTATGCGGTCGAGATTTGAGATTGAGCAGATTAATTTGAATGAGAGGGTGTGTTAAAGTTGGGTGTTGGTATGGTTTATTTAAGTGGTGCCTATGGTTCTATGGTCTCTACCCCCCCCCCCGGTCGACGGCTTTGATTTGAGAGGATTTGGGATTGGGATTTGATTTGTTTGTGAGATGTGGGAAAAGTTTTAAAAGAAAGAAATATCTCACCTTTGAGATCATATAATCCGACGTATAGTTAGTTATTTGGAGTGTGGATAGTGCAGTGCATTGAATGGGATTTAATGGGATTTAGGGATGATTTGAGATTTGGATTATTGTGAGTTGAAATGAGGATGAGATGATCAAATAGAAATGGGCAATTAATAGTTACTTTCGCATCATAAAATAGTGCTGCTGAATATGAGAGAATGGTCATGATCAGTTGATCACTTGAATGATCAGAATAGAGATGAGAGAATTGGGTGGGTGCTTGTTGGCTTGATGGGTCTTGCAGCGATTTATGGGTCTTGCCACGATTTATGGAATGTGCAGTTGAAGTGCGTTTTCCCATGGAAAGAGTTTTGAGAAAAGCAATTATTTTGAGAGATAGCTCTGAGAGGTTCGATGTTATTATTGTTATTGTTGATGGGAGGGTTGTTTTTTTGATGATGATGAGTTAGGCGAGTTGTAACCTGTTATTAATTTTAGGATTTTTTTGATGGTGATGAGTTAGGCGAGTTGTAACCTGTTATTAATTTTAGGATTTAGTGAGGTATGTGAAGGAATTATTTTATAGGAGATCAAAACATAGTGATCAGAGTGATTTATAGTGATCAAAATATGAAAATATTTTGAGTGTTTTGGAAGGAATTGGTTGGGTTTTCTCATGAGTCAATTAGAGGGTGTCAGATGAATTTAGTTTGGGAGAAAAATTAATGGTGTGAATTTGAGTGGAGTTGATGGGTGGATGGGAAGGTTTTGATTTATTGATTTATTAGTTGTGATCAGTTTGATTTTTGTGATCAGTATTCACTGAGTGATCAGGAAGAGTGATCAAGTGATCAGGAAGTTGACTTGTTGAGGAAGTGATCAGTTTATCGATTGATCAGTAGTAGTTCATTGATCAGTTTAGTAGTTAGTAGAGAGTATAGGGTATGCTTTGGGTGATTTTGTGGTTAATTAAGGTGAGTTAGCGGGAGAGTATTCATTAAAGTTGATATGGGGCTAGATCAGAGTAGTTTTATAGGTAATTAGATAGTTTGGTATGTTTACTTTAGAGTACTTTTTGTACTTTTCGGTAGTTTTTGATGAGGATAATGTTTACGATGGCGATATAGGCGGATAAAGTGGGATAAAGTTAAGCGGGATATAGGAAGGCGAAAGTTCAAAAGGGTATTAATTAGGGAGGGATGAATGGATAACATATCCGATATCGGATATCTTATATGGGATTTATAGAACTCTTAGAGATATCCCTTATTGTTAGATATCCCAGATATCCCTTAGATATCCCAGGCTCTATAGAGATATCCCAGAACCTAGACTGTCAGATATCCCTTTGATGTGGTAACTTTAGATTTCACCTAATTTTGGGGTAATGATGAGTGGAGGGCTGATCGGAAGGCTTTGGTTTGATCTTAATTGGATTTTTATTATGTTTAGTAATTGGAGCGAGACTTTGATTTGGTGATTTATTATTATTATGGTTGTTATTATTATTGTTATTGTGGTGACGTTGTTGACAGTAATAGCGTTTTAGAGTGGTTTAGGTTGGGAGGGATGTTTGGGTGATTAAGAAGTTGATTTGTTGATCAGTTTATCGATTGATCAGATTGATCATTGATGAGTTTATTGGTTGAGTTGTTCGTGTGTTTGCATGGCAAATTTGATTTGATTGCGGGATGATTTGATTGGTTTTGATTTTGATTTGATTTTATATCTATCGGATGGTGATCATTTTGCATGGTTGTTGTGTGGTTGTTGTCGTATTGAACACAGAATAATGTTTAATATTTATCAGTGAGCAGTGAATGTGGTGATCGTCTGAAATTTAGAGACATGTGAATGTAGACACATAAAATTCATCATCTCTGCATGATAGAAAGCAGCAAAATCGGTTGTGATGTAGTCGAGACCGGGTGGCGCCCCGTCTAGCATAAGCACACGGTGCTAAAGCATGGTGGCGATTGCTGTGTGTACTGTAGATGGCGTTCTGGCGGCTCCGAACGGAGTTTTTAGAGGGATTAAGTGGCTCCGATTAGGGGATTTGGGCGAGTTTCGTGGCTTAGAAAGGCTTTTGGATGGAGTTGGGAAGGTAGAATTGGGTGGGGAGGTGCGGATTGGACGGGAATTCGGGTTTGGGCTAGATTTTGGAGGATTTGAGAGTGGGTTCGGAGTCGTTGAAGATGGCGCCATCCGGGTGGATGGTTCAGTGGGATTATTGGGTGTTTTGATGTCCTATCGAGAAGGGCTGGCTGGTTGGGTGGGGATTAAGATTAGGATTAGGATTCGACGGATTTAGTTGGCTCCAGCCGGTTTGGTTGCTCGGGAACGTTTTGATGGGTTGGAGAGGGTTCCGGCTTAGTCCGGGTGGCTCCGCTGTAAGCCTTTCGAATCGGGAAATCGGATTTGAAGCGGTTTACTTTTGACGGCATATTGGGATTATCAATGGAGCAGTCATATGACTGTATTTGGTTGTTTTCGTGTGGAATTGTGTGATAACATTTGTGAGTGCTAGAACGGGATAGAATTTTAGATGGGGTTTTGGAGAGAGCTGGGGTGGGATCGGGTGGGGAATGGTTATGGGTGGATGGAGTGAGTTTAGGTACAGGCCTCGGTTAGGGTAGATCTGGCTGGGACGAGGTAGGACCTGAGGTTCGAGGCCTGAAAAGCTGAGGCTTAGGCTCAGGTCGAGAGGCTGGATTATAGGGAACAAGCAATGCTGTCTCTCTGTCTCTTGCAATCTGTCTGTTTGTCTGCGGCACTCCGCATTTGGTGCACTCTCTTGGGGTGTTTTTTCCGTTGAGCTTTGTGTCCCTTGTTCTCTCCGGGTTTCCTTGCAACTTTTTTGATGATTGTTATTGTTGTGGTTGGACGGCTGCCAGCAAGCACTATAAGCAACTGAGACGACTGACTGTACAGAGAGGATCATGCATGCACGGGACTGTACAGGGTGGTGGCGATAGATCACGGGGAATTGAGAGGTGCAGAGAAAAAAGGGGTGGAGAGAACGGGTGCGGAGGCAGCGAAAGGATGCGAAGATTTCCAGCGATAGCGAGTCAACTGAGAGAGAGCTTAGAGAAGCAAACAGAGAGGGAATTTTTGGAGAGTGCGTGAAACGGAGAGGTTTTGCTAGAGCAGAGTGAGTGTGCATGCGGAAAATGGAGAAGCAGAGAGCCAAACAGGTTGAGAGTGAGTGTGAAACTGGGAGTGACAGGGAAGAGAGCAGAGAAAAAAACGAAGGGAAGGGGTTGGATGGGGCGTGGCCTGGCCAAATGGCGAGTGCTGAAGGGGAAGGGGGCGGTGCTTGTGGCTGATGAAGCGTTTTGTGGGTTTTTGAAATTCAGTGCGGGCGTACGCGACGCCGTGCGGTTGGCTCGCTCGCTGGGGTGCCGTTTTGCTCGTAGGGGGGCATTCTGTCCGTTTTGTAACGAATTTTTTTATTTTACGCTATTATTTTTTATTATTTATTTTATTTATTATTGGTATATTATTAAATAATATTAAATATTGTAAAATTTTTGAAGAGTATTCTGAAATATGCGTGCGAATTTTTTGAAATCGCCTCCAATTTCTAAAATGTCTGCTTCGCGTTCGCGCTGCGTTCGTTGGCTGGCTGACCTCGAGTTGGCATTTTGCTTGTTGTGTTTTGTGTTTTGTGTTCGCTGACCTGAAATTGGCAATTTGGTAGCAACAATTTATTTTCGAAAATTGAAAAAATTTCTCTGCGAATTGAATTCTAGTGATTGAATTTGTCTTGTCTTTAATTTTGGTGTCTTAAAGCCGTCTGATTGTCTTGAATATTTGAGAGGAATTTGAGGGGAATGCTGAAATATCGCCTGAAATATTGTCTGTTAGATTGAAATAGTGGAGTAGTAATTGTTTTGAGGAGTAATTGTCCACAGAATGTTTTCGGTTTTCGATAAAATTAGTTTCATTTTTCGAAAATTGTATGGAAGGTGGAGGAAATTTAGTGAGAATGGCATTTTTATTGCATTGGTGAGTGGCTGAGTAGGAGACTGTGGAGTTTTTTTGTTTGTTTGCACGGAATATTTTTTGTTGTTGTGAGTGTTATTTGCTTGTTCGAGTGAGTGTGTTTATGGGCACGAGTGCAGAGTATTAAAAATAGAATTTGTAATCTGATATGGCACGATGGCATAGGTTGAGTAATAGCATAGCAGTGAGATTGTTTATGAGTGTAGCGGTGAGTGTTCTGGGGTGATAGTTCTGTGCAATTTGGAATGGAATATGGAATTGGAAATATAGAATGACTCATGTGATGATTGGCTTAGGCTTAGGCTGGGACTGAGGCTGAGGATGAGGCAGAGGCTTACTTTAGGCTTAGGCTTAAGCTGGGAGTGAGGCTTAGGATGAGGCAGAGGCTGAGCCGATTGGGTTTGGATTGGAATTAGCATGGTGGAGTATGGTGTTTTGATGTATGTTTTGTGGTGTGTTTATAACGGCTAGACAGCTGAGTTAGCAGTATTTGGAATTTAATGAATGTGCTTATGTGTGTGATTTTGTTTGTTTGTTTGTGGATTTTTTGGGGAGATTGATAATTGAGAAGGAAGGAAATATTTTATTTTTTGGGGGTTTGATTGGGAACTTGGAATTGTGATGTTTGGTAGATGATTTTATTGTGATTTTTAGTGATAGACGGTTGTTTTATTGGATGAAAAATGTTTTGAATGTATGATTTAGGTGATTTTGAAGTTGATATTAGGTAGATTTGGATGATGTGAAGGCCAGATTTTTGAAGAGGGGATTTGGAACTAGGTAGGAGATTGGGTTGGTGAAGGGAATTGATGAGTATTTTGGAAAAATTGTGTGAAAATGGCGGTGATTCTGAGTGGTGATTTGATTTTATTTGATTTTATTTTGTGCTGACTGGCAGACATAGTGGAGTGTATTATTTGATAAGATGACGACGATGGTAGTGCTGGTTGGTGGTTTGTGTGTGTATAGTAGGTGCTTTGCTTACTTTGCTTGATTTGAGATGATAAAACGACGACGTTTATGTGCTGATGGTGCTGATTATTTTTATTTGTTGTTTGGTAGTAGTAGTTAGTGGTGGTGGTGGTGGCATTTAATGTGATTTTCGTAATAGTAATAATAATACTCATAATGAAACATTTGTAATTTCATGCAGCATGATGGTGCTTTTTGTTTGATTCGTTTGATTTCGTTTGCTTTTGCGTTTGATTTGATTTGATTTCGTAAGTTGTTTACTGATGAGCGATGCTTTTTGAGGGGGTTGGTGTGTTTGTTTTTATGTGGTATGGTGATTTTGTGTGTTATTGCTGCGTTCGTGTTGATTCGTGTTGATGATTAGTCATGGATGGCATTTTGAGTGTAAACTTATTTATGAGTGTACGGGTTGAACCACTCTGCGACGCATCGGCCGCAGATTTTACGGCGATGGCTTGAACCACTCTGCGACGCATCGGCCGACGATTTTACGGCGGCGGGTTGAACCACGCTGTACCCGATTGCCGACATGGCATAAGTTTGGGAAGGTGGTGGTTGATGGGAAGGTGCAGAGAGATGTGATGGATTTTAGTGAGCGATATGTATAATGTGTTGTGTTGTTGACCCGTTGTTGACCTTTTGCATTGTTTTATTCATTTATTCGTAGTTGATTTGAATGGAATAACGCGTCTGAGAGGATTTAAATAATGTGATGGGATTGGGGTGTTATGCATAGTGGTCAATTGATAGTGTTTGTTAGGTGCTATATAGGGAATAGAGTGTGATATGTAGTAGGTAGTGATGTAATATGAGGCTGTAATTGAGGCTGCTGCTGCTGCTTAATGAATGCTATTGATGGGTGGTGGATAGGACAAGGGTAGGGTTGTAATCTTGATCCATTATCCTTTATGCGAGATCTCGAGTTGAACGGACTGGGAAAGGGTAGACTAGGGCATAGCATGTGTTCTGGTGTGTCTGAGGAGGCAAACGGATAGGATAGTAGACATATGGCTTAGGAACAGGCAGATGCAGATGGTAGTATGGCTTTTGGCTTTTGAATGCTGAATGGCGAATGGCTATTTGTTTATGCATATTCGTTTTATAGTCATCGATTCATCTCATCGTCTGATCTTATCTGGATATATCGATCTGCTGGAGTGTATCTTTCTTTATATGTGATCGTTTGGTTGGTTGGTCTCATTAGGATCAGTTGGATGTGTCTCAATGAGTAGGGTATAGGGTGGATATAGTGTGTTGATAGAGGTAGATTGATTGATTGATTGGAGATTAAGATTAAGTGGTGCGAACGAACGATTTTAAGGGGTGGCGTCGGTTTTGAGTATTTGAATTTCGTTGAGTTGCATAGTGGATTAGCGAGAGTGGTAGAGATGAAGAGACGGGTAGGCAGGGCAGAGAGGCAGAGAGTTTGCGAAATGACCATGAGAGTGACCAGGAGGAGGGTGGAGGGAGGTTGATTTGGTGGTAGTGAGAGAGAAGATATATAGATGTGATCCGTCCCTCCCATTTGATCCGGTAGGGGATTATATTAGAGAATAGGATAGGGTATTTAGTTGGTATGGTGAGGATGCACTGACGCACTATTGACCGTTCAGATGAACTCGTAGCGAAAGGTTAGTGTGGTCGAGTGGGTTGGTGTGGCTTGTTATGTGGACGGATAGCGTTTAGTTTTAATATGATACTGCGAATTGGAGAGTTACGACGATGGGAGAGTGGTCAGTGGTCAGTGGTCACTGGTCACTCTAATGATGGGTTAATGTGGTCAGTTAGTCACTGAGCATTCATTCATTCATTTACTCGTTGGTGTTGATTGGTTTGATTTGATCGTTTGGGAGGTTAAGTTAGGTTAGGTGAAATAGAAGTGTTGTGGATGGAGTAATTGTTTGTCTTGTATTGTGTAGTATTGGATTGTATTGTATTGTATTCGCCGGTCGTGTTAAATGAAGTGATGATTTTGTGGTGATTTTAATTGATTTGTGATATTTTTGCAGAGAGATATTATTTGATTTGGTTCGAATTTAACGCGAAGAGACCACGGCAAACACAATGAACGATGCTTTGGTGATCATCCCGTCAGCTAGAGGTGTGGTTGAGGCGGTTATAGCGCCTGGATCGTTGTCGCACAGGGGAAGTGGAGGAGGTGCTGGTGTGGGGGGTGGAATGGGGCGTAGATCGGCAAAACGTTGTCTTTTCGGACGTGCCGATCCGAAGAGAACCGACGCTTGGCTTGCCGAGAGATTGGCGGAAATCCGCGCGGAACAAGAGCAACGTTGGGGATTTGATTTCCATGCGGACGTGCCATGTGCAAGTGGTTTGGCTGGGTCGGAGTATATGATCACGGCAGTGTCAGCGAATTCGGTGAGTGGTTTTAGGATGAGTTTCGGGGAGATTTTTTGGGAAAAAGAGTGGATTTCAGGGGTTTAGGGGGAATTTTTTGAAAAAAATGCCAAGAATTTGTATGTTTTTGTCAACTTTTAGTGAAAATAATCGTGTTTTCAGGTGCCAAGTTTCTATCGTCAGTCGTATTACCACGCCAATACGACGAATAGTGGCAGCAGCCATCAACGTTACAATGAGCGCAGCCATCATCAGCATGATTTGGATGCGCATTCGACGGCCTCCTCGGATAGCGAGAATCAATCGCCGTGTCTAATGGACGGAGCATTCGAGGGGGATTTGGATAGTAGTGGCCAGTCGGATCTGTCCTTCACTGGCAATTCACCGAGAGCGCCTTCTTCAACGGCAAATAATGGCCGCATCTCGTCGCAGATCCACGACGGTGGTCATAATCGCAGACATAACGCCGCAGCCAATTCAGCGACTGTGTATCGAACCAGCACACCCCTGAAACAGACCAAACTTACTGGTGAGTTCTTACTGCTGCAGTTGGATTACATTGGTTAATTGAGATCGCGGATTATGTTTTGATTAATTTGATTTGATTCAGCGATTCAGCAGGTTTGTTAGCTGTAGCTGTACGGTCTAGTTTGTTTGGAGGACCGGGGGGGGGTGTAGTTAGGTAGGTTGGTGATTAGGTTTTGGTGTGGTGTGATACGATGATGGTGGTTAATATGAGGAAAAAACTGACGGCAGAAGTTGGAAAACATGTTGATGGAATGTTAGGAATTGAGTTGGGAAATATTTTTGGAATTTGATATTTCTGCTGACTATCAAAAGACGATGACATAGTTATAGTTATCAATGTAGTGTTATTGTTAAAGCGTGATAGGGGTAGTCGTATTATTTGTGTTTGGTATTGAATTGTTGGCATGGGCATGGTATTATGTATAGTGCGATGGGTGTGCGAGTGTAGTGCGATGGGTTGGCAGAATTACAGAGTATCAGAAATCAGTGGATTGGGAGCGTGGTTTCGAGAGAGTACTTTGATTTGATTATTTGGTTGTGATAATGATCATTAGTGTTAGTATTTTAGTAGTGTTATTGTATATTGTTGTTTTGTTTGTTGTTGTGATGGTGATTATTATTGTATTACTGTGAGTATTTTGTAATTTACAGTATTGTTATAATGTTATTATTATGATTACTTTGTGGGGATTTGGTTAGTTTTATTAAGTGATTTTGAATGGGGGTATTGGTGTGAGATGACATTGGTAGTAAATATGTTAGTGTTGGTTTGGTAACATGTTAGAAGTGATCAGGAGATGGCAGTTTGATTAGTTAGGGGCATGACTGTGTTTAGATGTTGTTAACTGATAAGGTGATAAGAGCTTGACTGATAAGAGGAATGTGCTGATGAGGATGGTTTGGAGTATGTGAAGCAGAGAATGAGTGATAACGAGTGATAAGGTGGTGATAACGGAGAGAATAGAATGCGATGGATGTTATAAATCAGTAGTTATATTTTGATTGTTGATTTGGAAGGGTGCTGGTTGCTTGATGCGACGATTGGAAGGGTGTTTGATAGATTTTGTGCGTTTGTTAGTGAGGGAGAGAGTATTATTAAGATGTGGTTGTGTTTAGGGTGATTTGAAGTGGAGTTGGTTTTGAATTTGGGAAGAAAGTATTGGAAATTGAGGAATTTTTTTTGGTTCGATGAAAAGTAATGAATTTTGTTGTGAAGTGAAATGAATAATTTGGTGAATTTCAGCCTATATGAAGGTGCAATCGTCCCGTAAACGTTTGCAACACGGTGTGAAGACATCGGATTTGCGATCGACGGCGGCTGGTGGAGGCTCTTCGGCGGGTAGCAGACGGGTAACGGCCAGAGCACTTGCCTTTTCGGGAACGGGCGCGAGCTCGGTGGGAAATGGCGGTGGTGGTGCGGCTAGTGCTTCATCGGTTTAGATGGGAGATTTATTTTGGATTTTGATTTTTTGGTTTGTTTTGTTTTGTTGAAGAGATGTAATGT
Organism: Anisakis pegreffii; assembly: GCA_035041965.1. NCBI lineage: Eukaryota > Metazoa > Nematoda > Chromadorea > Rhabditida > Anisakidae > Anisakis > Anisakis pegreffii. The sequence goes on along the minus strand of JAPYMA010000345.1, from coordinate 25,172 downwards.
ATTGTATTGTGTATTGATTAGCGTTTACCCTTTATAACCCCCCCCCCGGTCGTCGGGTTGGATTGGAATTATAGAATTATTATACCCAGGCTGATGGTTTTGTGGGTATTTGATTGATTGGTACTTACCCATTTTTTTGGGAAGGAGGGAAGTTTTGATTCTGTGTAATTTTGCAGAAATGGTTTATTGTTATTTAATGTTTTTGTATTGATACTGTGATATTTGCTCGTGTTTTGATGTGTTTTATCTCTTATTCTCTCGTGTTCTCAGTGTATTTTCACGCGGAGTTCAAGTCCGCGTGAAAATACACTGAGAAAACGAGAGAATAAGAGATAATTTAGGGTGTTACTACCACTTCTTGAAGCGTTCTGGATAAGTTGCCAAAATATGCGAGAGTCAGCTGGAAGGATGGGGATACTTGGCCAAAAGATGAGGTGGGGGATGGTTGGCCAAAAAGTGGAGTGGTGAGGTGAGGGGACATCTGGCTCTGAGGACCTGTACCAATTCCAGCTGACTTCACTTAGCATTGCACATAATTTGTTGTAGTTTTTTTCTTTTCCTCTCTTGATTTGTTCAGCTGTTAGTGATGTTTTGTTGATTTGTTTTTTTCTTTGTTCGCTTTGTTGCTTGTGTGCACATTTCGTGAGCAATCTTTTTCTGATTTCATCTCTAACCAAGTAAAGGTTTCTCTCGATTTTGTGCACTATTTCTGTGGCTTTGCGTTCTATCTGTGGCTTTGGAGTGCAGTAATAGTAATACTGATAACAATATGATTTTAAAATGTTGTTTATTCATTCTTCAATGTGTGTGTGTGGTGATATTTTTTTGGCTTTTTATGTTTTCCCCGTCATCGCCCTCTCGTTTTCTCATACTATTTCATCGCGCGTGGACTAAAATCCAAAATTTTGGTAGTGATTGCCTGTAATATTTTCCGTCCGTTTCCTGCCTATGTCTGCTCCTCTATCCAGCCGCATATCACCACGTTATGTTTTCGAGTTTTGTTTTGTTGTCTGCTGGCGCGTTCGAGAGGCGTCAATATGACTGATGTGTGTTCATAAATGTGCAAGGGATTTCTGAGTTGTGTGTGGTTTTGCAGCCCAAAACCCATCAGAAACCCGGGAAATATTGCGCTGTCAAATGATTATAATTATATTAATAATAATAATAATAATAATAGTTTCAATGCTATATTGCATTTCTAACAAATAAAGATATATATACGTATAATTTTTATTGAGTCGACATCGTTTACGAAGCTTTTAAAACGGTTTGCTGGGTGGGTTGAACCACCCTGCGACGCATCGGTCGACTTCACGGCAGGTTGAACCACTCTGCGACGCATCGGCCGACTTCACGGCGGCTGGTTGAACCACTCTGCGACGCATCGGTCGACTTCACGGCGGCGGGTTGAACCACTCTGCGACGCATCGGTTGACTTTACCGTTAGTGATATTTTTCGGTCGTCTTGTTGAGTTAGTTGGTCGTTGAGATTATTGTGGTGGACTGCATTCGTTAATTCGGTGGTTTGTTCACACAGATTGTAGGTGAGAGATGGGAAAGTTGAAAGGTCAGAGTGAGGTCAAAGGTCAAATTGGGTGGAATTTCGTTTTGTGATGATGCGGTGAACGTATGTTTTTGTGTAGCGGTGGGTCTTTTTATGTGATCAATAGGATGGGTTTGGTAGGTGATTATGATTAATTGATGCGGGCATACCGCAAAGGAAATGGTACATCTTATGGGATGTTTATTTATTCGGGTGTGTTTATAATTAATTAATTAATTAGTGAACGCTTCGCTTATTTAGAAGCCTTTGATGTGGGTCGGTAATGTTTTCGTATTGTTTTGTTAGTTTATTTTGTTTGTTTGTATAAACAATAGGATAGGTCAAGCAATCGAGAATGGTCATTAGAGGTGACTTGTATATCCCTGTAGCGCTGTATATCCGTCTATATCCGCGTATATCCGTCTATATCCGCGTATATCCGTCTATATCCTCGTATATCCGTGTATATCCGCGTATATCTCATGTGTATCTCGCTCGTGTTTATTTTGAGAGGGAAAATGTCAGTCTATCTTTTTGTGTTTTTGCAGAAAGATAGAGGGAGGGCTTTGAAGTGCCTAACGGGCCCTAAACAGTATCGAGTTGAAAGGCGAGCCTAGCGGGCCCAGTGGGATATCGAATGCGATGATTATTTTATTATTCTTTTGACTGAACTGATCGATCATCTAAATTGATTGGTTCTCTCTCTGAACTGGGATTAGGGTGATTGATCGATGCGTTGATCAATAGCAAACCGCAATATGTGTGTATGTATTATGGGATATAGTTCATGAATATTCATTCGGATATGCATAATTTTGCATGAATTGTTCGGTGAAACGGTGAAAACAAAGGGTGAAGAGGGCAGGGCAGTTGGATGGGATGAGGTGGATTCGGAAGTAGTTAGTAGTGGTTGTTTGAAGTGATCGGTAAAGTTGGCTTGAAGTGGCAGATCAATTGGCAGATCAGGGAACATATCAATTGATCAGAGACAGATCAATTGGCAGATCAGGGAACATATCAATTGATCAGAGACAGATCAATTGGCAGATCAGGGAACATATCAATTGATCAGAGACAGATCAATTGATCAGGGAAACATCGGGGTAGAGGCAAAATTCAGAGATCAGTGTGAAGCGTAATGGTGGCAATTTTTCTTTGCCACCATTTTTTGCTGGAATAGATCGATGAACGACTGATCAAAATTGATCGATTGACTGATCAAAATGTTGGCGCAGTGCGTTAGTGCAGTAGTAAGTTTGATCTTCAAGAGTAGTGTGGGTTATTTTTTTTGATCAGTATTGATTTTTTTGGGTTTAAAATAGTTCAGTGGAGAGTTCCATTGTCATTGTTGTGTTTGTCGTGCTGGAGTAAGGTGGTTGGTTGGTTTGTGTTGTGGAGATGGTGGGTTGGGTGGCAATTGGTAAGATGTTAGTGAATTTATTCGACGGTGATTGATTTTTGTGTGGATTTGGGATGGGAGATTCGATATTTCTGGTTGGATATCGATTGCTGATCAGATACTGATCAGAATGGTATTGATCAGTATATGGTATTGATCGGGCGATTCGATTGGGATTATATGGCCAATGGCCATATAATTGTTTATTGTTATTGTTAATTGTTTATTTGCAATGTTTTGTTTGCAATTTGATTCGATGATTCGTTCGCGTTTATTGATAGGTGATCGATCGTTTATTGATTTCTGATCAGATCAGATCAGATCAGATCAGATCTGATCTGATCACAAAGCGTTATTTGTTTGCTACATTTGTAGGCGTTTACCTGTAATTATATTTGTGTTCGTGAAATGCTACATGTAGAACGTTTGATGTAAGCCGAGTCGAGCCGATTGATCAGTCATTGATCAGAGGTGATCAGAACGATGCGCTGAACTGAAACAATAATAATAGTAATAATAACAGACAGTACAAAGCGGTTGATTGATAGAAAAATTTAATGAAAGGGTGATTTTTTGATTGAGATTTGGCGAGTTGGACAACAGATGGTTAGTAGTTGATCATGGAGGTGGGGTAGATCAGGGATTTGGGATCAGAGGTGATCAGGATTAAGATTAGGATTAGGTTAAGTGATCTGTAAGGGTATGACTGATAAGGTGATACGGTAATCCGGGAATGGCTGACCACACAACTGCAACTGCTGTTTTGTTAGAAACGCTATTGGATTGGGTGTTCAGATAGCAGTGCTGGGATTACGGTATGATAGTTATAGTGATGGATGGATGGGATTACGGTATGGTTTGTTATTAGTTATGGTGATTAGGATTACGGTATGATTACGGTATTATTGTTGGCTGTGATGATTACGGTAGGATGAGATTACGGTATGATATTAGTTATAGTGATGTGTTGTTAAATATAGTGATGGTAATAGAGGATGGCAATTGAGTGGGTTTATGAATCACATTCTTCATTGAGTATATGACTGGATTGATGGCGTTTGTGATTGATCTGCGGCATTCGTATGCACTTGATCCACTTGAATATGTAGGAATTTTTGATTTTTTGATTGGAAAATAGAAGAAATGTACTGAAAATGCTGAAAAATTGGTGTGAAAATGTGGAAAATTGGCTGGAATGTGTAAATTTTTAGTAGAAATGGAAAAATTTTGAGTAAAATCGGGGAATTTTTAAAGTTTTTAGGGTTGGATGTGTTCAAATAGGTGGTGATTTGTATGGATGTATGTGGATTTGGGTAGGAATGGGTAGAAGATGGGTAAGATTTGGGAAAAAAGTGGATTTATTGAGTGGTGAGGCGATGGCATGGAAGCAGTCAACATTGAATTAGAGGTATTTAGTGGAGATTTGGGACGAGATAAGCAGTGGATAGGGTGAGATTTGAGTTGTTTGAGGGATTTGTGGTGTTCGGATAGGGATTTGGGTGTGAAATTTTGAGAATTTTTAGGGTTTTAGGGGGTTATTTGAGGGGAATAAGGTCGTAGACGTGTGGGAGAGAAGGATGAGGATGAATTTGGATAGGGTTTTGGATTGGGTGGTTAGAGATTAACGGATTTAGGGGGGGGATAACTTATACCAAGGAGAGGCCTTACTATTACTTACTTTCGGTTACTTACAGTGAAATGACTGAATTGAGTTAGGAATGGGAGTATTGGAGGAATTTTATTAAGGGTTGATAGATTAAGGGGGGAAAGACCTCGACCTGTTATTCAAATAGGTTGATTTGAATGTTTTTATGTGTGTGTTTGTTTATCATTTTAGCAAATAGCAAACGCAATGAGACTGTGATCAGCGATCGGACGATTGATTTCGATCACTGATAAGGATCAGAGTGATAAGGATCAATCACCTCAAAGCCTTATTTAGTGTACATATCGTCTGATCTCGTCTAGTCTCACGGCAATGTCAGGGTGAGATGGCGCAATCACTAGAGATACCGTTCGTTTTGTTTAGTTATATGCAATTGATTGCGTAATCAGAGAGGTATTATTATTATTATCATTAATATAAGTGATCATAAGTGATCGTTAATATAAGTGATCATGAGTGATCGATAATAAGTGATCAAGTTATATTAAAGTAGTTATTACTATTTAGTTATGGAAGTTGTAAATATTTAGTAAATAGTAATAGTAAGAATGGTATTTATAGAGTAAGGACAGTGTGGGTGTATTGTACTGTATTTTATTACTGTAATAGATTTGATTAGTTAGTTCATTTCTGGGTTGATTTTATTCCTGGGCAATGGAAATTACCCGAAAATTTCGGGTTATAATTTTTTTCGGGAAGGTTATATGATTAGATTTGTTCGGGTAGTGGTGGTAGGTGGGTAGGTAGTGGGTGGGTAGGATGAGGTGGATGAGCCTGAGGTGGAACTTGAGGTGTCGATATTTTGATGGTGATGTGACGGAATGGAGAGGAATTTTTTGAAATATTTTAGAGGGGATTTTAAAGGTTTAGAGGGGATAAAGAGAGTTTAGAGGGGATTTTAGAGGGGTGATTTGAAGTGAAATGAAAGTGAAATGGTCATAGGGTGTGTTATTATTATTTTTATTGTTATTATTTATTATTATTATTATATTTATTATTATTATTATTATTATTGTGATGGTGTGTGTATGTATTGATAGCGATGAAGATAAGGTAAGGCAGCAGCAGCAGACAGCTAAATGCCTGGCCTCTATATAGCAGAACACAAGAATTTTTATAGTGTTGTGGTGGTGGTGTTCGTTTGGTTGAGCAAATTGTGTATGGTCCTGGGATGGGATGGGATGGTGAGGTGGGTAGGTAGGTAGGTAGGTGGGTAGGTAGAGAGAGATGTATCATGCATAGAATCATGCATGATACAAAAATGCGCATGATCATAGCAGCAGCAGCAGTAATATGGAGAGCAGCAGCAGCAGCATTGTATTGTATTGTCGTATTGTGTATTGTATTTGTTTGTTATCATGCATCATGCATGATGCTAGCTAGTGTGTGATATTGCATGAGTTTGGTGGTGGTGTCTAGCTGGTTTGTTTGGGTCTTTTCCGGCTGGAATCTCTTGGTTTTGTGTGGGGAAAAGGGATCTTTTGGGATTTGTGGCAGTGTCTGGGTATCTTGGTGTTTATTTGTGGTAGAATTGTGGGCAAAATATTGTGTTGTGGGGTATCGATATCGATAGCTATGGATGATGATAGGGTATGGAACGAAGGCGGTGAGGTGAGAAGGCAGCAATTGAATGTTTGGTGTGATTGTAATGTGTTGTGTGTGTGTGTATAAGCAACGGCAAGTTAGCTGCAGCAGAAGGCATGAGCCGGCATGGAAAGCCAAATAATTTTTTGATAACAACAGCACACTCGAATGCATGATCACTAGACCAGGGACCATCCTATCGTAGTTCTATGCATGACAGAGCGTACAAAAATACAAAAATTTGTATGATCGGAAACGTTCTAGTGGGTCTATGGCACGGTATTTGGACGGAATTCGCGTGGAGTTTTGGTGCGATGCAAGGAAGTTTATGGGGACATTGAGTAGGAGTGGTTTTTTGCGGGCAGTTTAGCCGGGTTACCCGGGTTTTGGGTGGGTTTTTGGGTGGTTTTTGGGAATGGAGTGGGATTTTTTGGAATAGGTTTTTGGGATTAGTAGTGAAGTGAGTGATAAAATTGGTTGGATTAAGTAGATTAATGTGGATGGAAGAAGGATATTTTTGGGAATTTGGAGCAATCGGATGTGCTTTTAGGAGTTTTGCAAATGATTTAGTTTCGGAATACGCATGATAACTACAAAAATGTGCATGATAATTGGAGTGTACTGTACGGGAATGTCAAGCATAATCATGGATAGTATTGATCTGATTGATCTAGTGATCTGATTTTAGGAAGTCGTGGGGGGGGAGGTAAGATTGAGATGGGATCAGTTAGGTATCCGGAAAGCAATAGGATGGTGAGTTTAGGGATATAGCTGGGCTGAGATATTAGGCTGGGGATATGGCTGGGATGAGATATTAGGTTTAGGATATGCCTGGGATGAGATATGAGGCTGGGGATATGGCTGGGATGAGATACTGGCTTTGGGATATGGCTAAGGTGAGATCTTAAGTTATGGATATCTTTGAGCCGTGATTTTAAGATGGGGATATCCCACCGAACTGATATGTGAGGCTTAGGGATATGGCTGGACTCAGATATCAGGGTTTGGGCGGATGTGTCTGAGCTGAGATTTTAAGATGGGGATATCTGTGAGCTGATGAGAGATTAGGCTGGGGTTTAGGATGTTTTGGATATGGCTTAGGCTTAGATATTAGGTTAGGGGATGTGCCTGGGCTCGGATTTTAGGCTGGGGATATGGCTTAGGCCTGGCTGAAGCTATTTATAAGCTGATATTGAGTTGTTTGGGTTGAATCTCGAAGCCTTTAGCTTCATTTGAGTGTGTGAATGCGGTGTGCCGAACCAAAAAGGCATACGGTATCAGGTGATTCGCCGCATTTGATCGCTCATCACCCAATAGAAACGAAACGAAACGATTGCGACCAGACGATAAAGAACTAGACAAAACACACGTGAGCTGAAGAGAGTCAGTGAAAAATACACCGAAAAAAAGCGTTGTTTGTTGAGGAGAGGCACTGCAGAGACAGAGAGAGAGATGGCTGGCTGGCTGGCTGCAAATGAGCTAGCTAGCAGCTACTCGGCGTGTAGTTTTGGTGTGGTGGCGCTAACCTGAAATTCAGTGTGGTACTTGCGGCAAGAATTTTCAGATATTTTGTGAGAGTTAGCCTGAAATTGGATTCGATTAGCCGTAGGTGAACAGTTAGCGTGAATTGAGGACGTAAGACCGGGGGGGGGTGAAGTCTTACCTGATTTTGCTGATCTGATTACTGATTTTGCTGATCAGTTAATTGATCCACTCGTGGATTGTTATGGTTCATGAGTGGGTTGTCTATAACATTGGCGTATAACATAGTAAACGGAAATCGATACCGAAATGAATTGTGATTAGTGGAAAAGAGCTCGAGATATGGCTTAGTTGGTTTAGCTGATTGGCACGAAGGCAGCACAGCAGGCATGAGATCGATCACAGATCGATCAGATCAGATCAGATGCGGATCAAATGAGATCAGAAATCAGATCATATGAGGTCAGAACAGAACAGATCAAATCAAATCACATGCGATGATCAAATAATCAAAATGTCCGTCATTTGAGACAGAGAGGTAGGTTTATGGAGGGTGGTAAACTGATAAACGTGTAAACTGCTAGTAATTGCTGCTGCTGACAGCCGGCTAGCTAACTAGCTGGCTAGGTGACAGCCGCTGTAAGCCTAGTGAAAGGGAAAGGGAAAATAAAGGTAGGTGGGTGATCAATTGAACTGTGTGTGGCAACGGCGGCGGGAACGAACGGCGGGAATTGTGGGCATTTAAATGAGATGAGCGATAGATGATTGTTCGTGAATGTTGTTATAAGTGCTTGATTTTGATTTGATTTTGATTTGATTTTGATTTGATCACGATTCGATTGATTCGATTGATCATTTCAATCGAATATGAGCGTCGCTTCAGTTTCGCTTTAGATGTTTCGGTGTCATTTCGCGTTAGTTTGTTGTGTTGTGTTGCTATATTCCCTCCAAAACAATTTAAAATTCTCTGATCTGAGCAATAGGAAAAGTGAAAAGCAGCCGGCTTCCTTCTATTATCATGCGAATGCATCATGCATCATGCAATCGAGATCGAGACGGGAAGCATCATGCATCATGCATACAGGTAGGTAGGCATGATGCATGATGGCAGCAGCTTTTACATGAATGAATTGATGTGAATGGTGTGTTGGATTCGATTCTCGACGCATACAAGCCAGCTAGCACCGTCTAACAAGCAGGCAGGCAGCTAGCTAGGTAGCTGCCACCCAGCTGTCTGTTGGTCTCTTTAGTGTTGTAGGGAGGGTTATTTTAGTGACAGCTAGCTGTCTCGCTCTCTCTCTGTCTGTCTTGTGCCGGTTTGTTAGTGGCGACTGTCTCGCGTCTGACACTCTCCAGTTGTAGTGCTATTTCGTGGTTGAGTTGTCTGTTTAGTTGTTGGACTCTCGCTGGTTGTCATACTGTCTCGGTCTAGTGTATAGTGACTCTCGACGACGATGATAGAGGAAGAAATTTATGAAAAGTCGAGATTTGGCGGCTTGGCTTGGCTCTCGAGTGAGTGTGAGAGAGTGCGAGAATGTGGGAGAGGCAGGCAGCGCGACGAATTTTGCTAGAGAGTATTGGAGTGGGTGGAAATTCGCGGAGAATATTGGAGGAAAAGATGTGAAGAAAATTTTGAGCAAGTGAATTTCGTGGGGTGGAGAATTTGAGATTTGAAATTTGAAATTTTGAAATTTGAAATTTGAAATTTTGAAATTTTTTCAAATTCACTTCAAAACATTGGCGGCTTTCCCTCCCTGCGACTCCAGTCGTGAAATCGGCGTGGCGCCTCCCAGACAGTAGCATTGTTTTGACTGACTGAGAATGATTTATAATGGATTGAAGTGAAGTAGTACTTTATTGTAAACAGTACAGTCAGTAGTTACTGTCATGATTACTGCTATTACTATTATTGTAATTAACAGTAAGCATACTGTACGATACAGTAACAGTACTGTAAGTGGTCATGGAATCGAGTGTGATCATGCAATGAACAGTTAAGTAGCAGTAGTTGTAAGTTGATGAGTAATCTTAAATAGAACTCAAATTAATCACCTGGATTACCTGGTAATTAGGTAATTAATTAGGTAATAGGTAGCAACTCAAATTAATATGATTATAAAATGAGATGTAACAAGCCAAAATACAGTAAAGGGATGACACGTGCAGTTGTTATTTATTGTATTGAATTGTATTGGATTGTTTGTGGTTACGGAATGGGATTGTTTTGTGTGTGTTTGTGTGTACAGAAGATATATGTGGCTGCAGAATTTGGTTGCTTATTACAGGTATATTACAGGTAGATTGAGGTATATTACAGGTAGATTGAGGTATATTACAGGTAGATTGAAGTATATTACAGGTATATTACAGGTAGATTGAAGTATATTACAGGTATATTACAGGTAGATTGAAGTATATTACAGGTATATTACAGGTAGATTGAAGTATATTACAGGTATATTACAGGTAGATTGAACTATATTACAGGTATATTACAGGTAGATTGAAGTATATTACAGGTATATTACAGGTAGATTCAAATATATTACAGGTAGATTGAAGTATATTACAGGTAGATTCAAATATATTACAGGTATATTACAGGTAGATTCAAATATATATACAGGTATATTACAGGTAGATTCAAATATATTACAGGTATATTACAGGTAGATTCAAATATATAACAGGTGTGTGTGATGCGTGTATGATGTTTGTACAAACAAGAGAATATATTCTTTTATTCATTCAAAATTTGAATTTTGAATTGAGCATCGAGAGTTGCTCTAACAATATAATAGTAATAATAATGATGGCTTGGCGTCGATTCAGTGCATTCGCTTGTTTTATTACTTTTATATATTACATTCGTTTATGAATACAGTAATATGAATGGGTGATTAATATTGTGCTGTAATAGTGTATTGCAGAGAGGGGATTTGGATGGGTATGACAAGCGAGTTATTATTTGAATCGAATGGGAAATTTCAAATTGAATAGAGTAAGATCAATGGTATTCCTTGATCAGTAAGATCAATAGATGATCAGTTGTATTCCTTGATCAATAAGATCAATAGATGATCAGTTGTATTCCTTGATCAATAAGATCAATAGATGATCAGTTGTATTCCTTGATCAATAAGATCAATAGATGATCAGTTGTATTCCTTGATCAATAAGATCAATAGATGATCAGTTGTATTCCTTGATCAATAAGATCAATAGATGATCAGTTGTATTCCTTGATCAATAAGATCAATAGATGATCAGTTGTATTCCTTGATCAATAAGATCAATAGAATAAGATCAGTTGTATTCCTTGAATGTACAGTTTCGGACAGTACACACAAAACATCTTATAAATACCTTCAACTTATAAATGGAGAAGACTATCCATATCGTTGATAATAATAATATAGCTCAGAGTAATACTAATGATATTATAGTTGTTTAAATTAATGTACAGATGAGTGGACATGTGATTGACCTTTGACCTTTGAAGTAGACTTATTAAGGGATGTTATTTAGTTAGTTGTTTTGATGTGTGTATGGATGAGTTGAGATTAAAGGATGGGTTTGTTTGAGACGTAATACGGTTGCGTTAGGTCTATTATAGTGATTTGCTTGAATGAGCTTTAGACTTGAAAGTAGTAGGTGACTGCGGGGATACTTCTGGGAAGATTACCCGGGAAGATATTACGGGGAGATGTTACCCAAACGATGGGGATGCGAAGGTATTAGCGCAATCGGTGGGTAACCGGTGAATTAGTGGGGGATTTTGCTAGAATTATGTGGAGAGATTACCTGGGTTATCAGTGAATTACCTGCGAAATTATCTAGGTATTACCTGGATTACCGGGTGTTGTTAGTGTCTGTCAGTGAAATAGCTGGGGAAATTACCGAATAATATGGTTCAAATTACCCGGATGATTACCCGGAATTTGATGATTTGATCTGATTTTGGCAATCGAATGAATTCCTTTGCATTGCTAATTTTGCTGATCTCTATTCGAATGGCACGACGCCATGCAGCTTGGATGATTATGCAGTAACATTCAAACTTTTGATTTGAATTGATTTGGCTTGATTTGGATTAAATATTCAAATTGTTTACTAATCTATTGATAGTAGTTATAATCTGATCGTGAATTAATTATCGATCATGCAATTAATTCATCTGATTATGTGATCAACTGGTGATTGATCTGTACAGTTAGTACTGTACGATTTTACAGTGATCATTGTACTTTACAGTTATAGTAATATTACTATAGTGATGATAATAATAGTAATAGTAATGAGTAGATCTGAAAAGTTGATTCAAAAACGTGAGTAAATGAAGTAATTAAAGTGATCGGAGTAAATGATAATTAAAGTGATCGGAGTAAATGAAGTGTTTTAATGAGGTGTCAAGGTCATTAGTATTGATATTGTAGTGCTCTTAGTTATTATTGTTATTATTATTATTATTATTATTATTATTATTATTATTAAGTTAGTGATAGTATTATTATTATTAATATTATTATTATTAATATTATGGTTTGCTAAAGAATAAACACGGAAAATTTAGTTTAGTATTTGGGATTTGCAGGCTTGTAGAGTAGTAGATTTAGGGATATGTGGATTTAGATGGCTTATTTTTTGAGCTGATCTGATCTGATTTGGATTTGAATCTGAGACTGATCATTTCAATAGAGAAATAATTTGATTTCAAATCAGAGACTGATTTCAATAAATAACTGATCATTTCAATGATCATAACATAGAAATTGACATTCCATCTGGAGAAATTAATAATAATTGGCTGAATAGCTGAGTAAATGCATGAATTGATGATCACTTCCGGCGATTAGAGCACTTAAACGAGTGTAATTAGTAATAAGACGTGTCGAAATGACCTTATGGCTGCATTGAATCTGGTGTGTGAATCTCTCTTGTGATTGTTATATACCTCTTGAGAGTAATTAATATTCAGTAGCGATCATTAATAATGAATTGGTCTGGGTTGGGTGTGTCCTTGACTTGGTTAATTCATTTCACTTACGATTTAGAATGATACTTAAGATGGATGATGGATGCCACATCTGTTGACATAATAATAACAATAGTTATAATAGTAATAGTAATAGTAATGATTTGTAGACAGCATTTGGGGATTTCGAGAGATATACAGCTATTTGGGGGTGATTGAGTGGAGTGAGAGGGGATTTGAGGCTGAGATTGGATTTAAGGAATTGGTGAGCGGGGGTGGGGTAGTAGTATTTTTGGTATTAATATTGATATTGATTGATATTGATATCAGTGATTTGGTTGATCTTTATTTTCGGATCAAGATCAGTGAGTGATTTTTGTAAACGAGCGATTTTTCGGGCAGTTGTTCTGTGGGGTGATGACCGGTTTGGCGAAATGACCGACCGTGTCGGTCCGGTCGTGTCTAGTTTGGTTTATTTGTGAGTTTGCGAGGATGGATCTGGAGGGTTTTCGGCGTTTTTCTGGCGATTTTCATGTTTTTTCGGGGTTTACGTGGTTTGCTGGTTACCCGGGAATTAGGTGTTACCCGGGAATTAGGTGTTACCCGGGAATTAGGTGTTAGCGAACATTTTGTTGTAAATGTTGTACTAGTATACGATGATGTTTAGGCAGTAATAGGATAGTTGATTGAATAGTGCGTGTGCGTTGTTGGCAGGAATGGGTTAATTATTGAGGTGATGAAGTGATTTGACATTGACATTGATATTGATATTGATATTGTGTTGAGATTATAGTGATCTATTACGGTCTGATTTTATTGCGATTGCGATTGTGATATGATCAAGTTTATGATCAGTAATGTTCAACTGATCAATTTATGATCATTATTGATCAGAAAAACTTTATTATCTGGTTTTATTATTTCTGTTATTATTATTGTTATTGTGATTGGTTGTGGTGCTGTTGTTTTATGAATGAAGAATGTGGATCTGATCTGATCTGATCATTATGCTGATCACAAATGTTGTACTGTCAAAATTATTGATTGATTGATTGTGATCTGACATGATCTGACAAGTGAAGCGTTCGGAAAGATATCGAGCATGCAAAATTGCGGGATATAGCTGCGTGCATATGGCTTACAAACGGTCTAATAGCTAGCTTGTAGATATATTATTGTTGTCTGGGATATGGATCTGGGAATGGGCCATCTGGATAGGGATTGAAGGTGTATTAGGTATGGAACACATGGGGATTAAGTGAAATTGATATGCTTTTTAGTGATTTACGACTGGATAGTGGTTATGGATATTACATGGTGATGGGTGATTTGTATCATTTGTGAGTGGTATGAATTGATGATGTTAAGAGCATGATGAGGGGTGAAATTAGGGTTTTTGAAGGGTTATTTGGGGTTTTGATTGAGATTTATGATAGTTTAGGTGAGTAATAATGTGATGGGATGTGAGGGATTTGGCATCTGCTGCCATTTGTGAGTGTTCACACCAGATAATGACAGTGGTAATTAGGGTTATCCGAGTTGGGGAGATATCTTATGAGTAGGGATATGGTTGGGATGTTGTGTGTAGCTTATTGTTGTATCCTCTTAAGGGATAAGGAAGAGTGGATGAGCTTAATGTAAGGTAAGATTTGGAGCTAGTTGAAGGATATGAGGATATGAGTGAGGATATAAGTGGTGCGGAATGGGTGGATAAGTAGTCATTATGAGGCCATCTGTGTGGAGAGATTTAGATGACATATGTGGTAATTATGTAATAGAGATGGATTATATGTATCGTTTGGGGGATTTTTGTGGACATGGAGAGATATTTGCATTGGATTATGGTTTGATTTGGGTGGGTTTTGGGGGTATATTGAGGGTGTTTACTGGCTTTTTGGGGGGATTTTGGGGAGTTGTGTGTGGATTTGAGTGGAAGTAGCTTAGGGAAGCGGGGAGCGATTGGAAAGGTGGATCTTTTGAGGGTAATATGGATTTTGAGTTGGTTTGATGTGAAAAATAGGTTTAGATCAGTGGAATTTTTGAGCAGATTTGGGCAGATTCGAAGCCATTTTTTGGGTTTCTGGACTTGGGGAAGGGTATGGCTTAGTGGAAGTTTATAGAGTGACCGTTTTGGACGGTTTTGTGCTGTTAAAGTTTGCAGGAATTCGATTTTTCGGCGTGTTTGGTCAGAAAATCGGGTGAAAAGGTGCAAATTTAGTAGTGTTCAAATAGTGCGCGCTCGGTTAGGTCTTGCAGCGACTTTTTGAAAAGTTGGCTTCATGCCAACTTTTTCGTTTGGCTTTGTTTCAAGTCATCATGTCGTTTCGTTTTGTTTTGTTTGCGTTTGATTTTGCTTTTTCAGTTTCTTTGTTCCGAAACGTGTTTGTGCAGCGTATTTTTATGGTGTTGTTATCAAAATCGAATTGCTGTCATATTTATTCGCTTTTTTCCACCTAAAATTCCATAAATTCCACTGCAATTTGCTGATGTCATACACTCAATTTGCTTCCTTTATAAATTCCATTGCTTTGGTTCAATTCTATAACGTGAATAGGCATCGTTATTGCTTTGGTCATGTGCTGTTGTTTGTGAATTGGTTTGGTGATGAGATGTATTGGGAGATTGAAGCGAAGTGAATGCTGATTTGAATGCTCACTTGGGTTTATTGCCTGCCTTGAAGGGAAGAAGACTCGTCGAATGGAGACGAGATGTCAAATGGGAAGAGTTGTGAATGACCTTTGTTTATCGTGTTGTTTTATTGATTCATTATAGTGGCTTTGCTAGGCTTATTATGTGTGTGATTGTATTTGTTTATGAGATTGGTTATTGAATTTGATTGGTGTGTTGGGTGTTAACTCGGAACGGTATTATTATTGTTGTTGACAGAAATAGTATCGTTGAGAAGTTAAAAATGGTACGTTGGTACATCGACGGATGTTTAGGCTTGGTGCTATATCGAGGAACATGATAGGTAGATAGATATTTTTGGCTATAGTAAGATATATAGCGTGTTGAGTTAGTTATCTAGCACTAGGCGCTGCATAAACGAGGAGGGAGGTTTCAAAAATTGTTTAGGATGTGGTTATTAGAGTTATTATTAGATGTTACTGCGTGATTGCTCAGACGGGTTTATTTCGGCTGTGATATCGTGATGTGGTTACTTGATAATGATTAGGAGTATAGTTTAATGAGGTGATTATTCAGGCAGTCGTTGTTATTGATAGCGAAGTGTGCTTTGAAGTGGTTGTTTTGAGTGGAAAGGCGAGAAGGTGACTGGTGGTATTTCAACGGGGCTGTTTGCATTTTGTTGTTCGAATGGTGAATTCCTCAAGGGGTGAGGCAAAGATGGTCAAAACGAGGTCAGCACGTCTCAATATCGTCGATTCGACAGCTGGAGGAGCTGCATCACAAGCCTCAGGTGAGATCAGTTGATCAGATGAGGTGATTGTAATCGATGATGGTGATCAGGTGTGATCGATAAGGTTTAGACTTCATTAGAGGATAGATCAGAGGTAGAGTTTGAGCGATTTGTGAGGATTAAGGTGGGATTTTATGTGGAATTGATTGTGATATGGGTGTAGATATTACAGGAAGCGTGAAGGTGTCGTCAGCAAGAAGATGCCTATTTGGCAAGTCTTCGAGGGCTGAGACGGACTTGTGGTTGGCGGATACACTGAAGCAGCTGGAAGGGAATCGGGTATGCGATTGGTTTGGCTGATTTTAGAAATGATTTTGAAGGATTTAGCGAAAAAGATTTTGGTTTTGATTCGGATTTTTGACGGTTTGGATGGAATTCTTTTTTTTGAAGTTAAAGTGTTGAGTTGGTGTGATCTTGATTGTGATCTGGCGGGTGTTTTAGGGTGGACGATTCAATTTTGATTTTGAGAAGGAGCGTCCAATTGCAGTGGACAGCGCGGAGTATTCGTTTGAGGCAGTTCGCGAGGAGGATGTAAGCAGATTTTGGATGTTGTGAATTTTAGTTATAGTATCGTTTTTTGAGAATTTGACAACGATTTGAGAGTGGTATTGGTTTATTTATTTGATTTTTTGGTTGAGGTTCACGATATTCATTTAATTTTTTAAAATTTTAAGGTGCCTTCGTTCTACCGTGCCAGAGTGGTGACTGCAGACGACAGGAAACGTCGTATTGCAGCACCTTGCGATCTGAGGGAGGTGAATATGGGCACGGTGAACGAGGACAACAGCCTTCAGGAGGGAAGTGGAATATTTCCGGTCAGGATGGCCGTGGGGCAAGTCCAGGAGCCGGAAGGATCTGGGGTGGAGGCAAAAAGCGGTCAGAAGGCAGTGGTTGGCGTGGAAGAGAGAAGAGAGCTGCACGAGGGAGTTAAGTCTCGCGGCGAAATGAAGAAAGAAGATTACGTGGCACTGAATACGAGAAGCCATGATATGGAGAGGGCGATGGCAACGGTGAGCGCAGAAATGTTGTGTTTGTGGGTGTAATTTGGTTGGGCGGATTGGGTTTTTTCTGATTTCATTTGTGGGTGATACGGAATTTTAGGTTGAAATTTTGAGTTAGTTTTTGAGAATCCATTTGTGAGTGGTGCGAAAATTTGGATGCTTTGTTTTGAAGTTGATATTGAAGGCAAGTACGTCGAGTCGTGTGGTGGCCTCGAAGCCGATTGCGAACATCGGGCAAACGCGATCGGCAGAGGAAGGCGGTGGTGTAGTTGGTGGAGGTGGTATGGACGGGAAGAAGCAGGCGAGTGAGCCGGTTAATGCGGCTGAAACAAGAACCGAGAAGACGATGGCTCGTATTCGTAAGAGACCACTGAAGCAGCCAGTGATTCCGAGTGGGTTTTTCGAATTTTGATTTTGTAATGTTAATTTGGTAAATTTTGATGGTTTTCATTTTGATTTAGGTAGATTTTGATGGTTTTCTTTGGAATTTATTATAAAATTTTGAGGTAATTGAAGTAATTTGGTGTGGGTGTTTGTTGCAGATTACATGCCAGTGGTATGTAAACGACGTGCGATGGCTGATGAGACAAAGTGCAAAATGGATGGGAGGAACGATACACCGAAGCAGAGCCAACAACAGCAACAGGGACAGATGAAGTTCACGATGCTGAGGAAACAACGGGCAAGCTCTCAGCAGGAGAATGGAAGTGCGAGAATGACGAGAGGTTTTGTGGAGAAATCAGGTGATTTTGAGATTTTTTGTTTTGGGAGGGGGTAGGGTAGGGAGGGTTTTTGGATTGTTGGGTAGAGGGGTTTAGGTGAGGATAGGGAGATTTAGTTGAGTTACTTGAGGAAATGAGACTGGTTTTTGAAGGTGTTCTTAATTATTTAGTTACTAGACTTTATATTTTGTTTAATTTGAGAGCGTTTAGGTATTTAGTGGATTTATTTAAGTTTGAGTAGGGCTTTTGTGTGTCTGTTTGAGTATTGTCTGAAGTGTGTAATGTTTTAGAAATTTTAAATAGAATTCAATAATTTGTTTTGTAGATTTGAGAGGACGTAAAGGGACGATTGGAGTGGGGATTGGCAAGCGCCGAGCGGTGAAGAGCGGTTCGGTGGGAGCGAGAGCGGGGAGAATGCGATCGAAACGTATCAGATCGACGATTTGATGAGGTTTTGGTGTGGAAGACGGCAGGTTTGAGGTGGATTTTGTGGTTATTTTGAGGAATATTTAGGCTTTTGAGGAGATTTTTTGAATTTATGGTGGTTTTATTGGGGGTTTTGGAAGTTTTTTTGAGGAATTTTGTGGTGTTTGTGATATTTTCTGTGTTTTTCAGGGGAATTTCGAGAATTTTTTGAAAAAATTGGATTGTTTAGTGACAATTTTGAAGCATTTGGGTGGTTGTCCAAATAAGCCACGCCTTTTGGCGTTTTGGGATGACGGGTTTTTGGCATTTTGTGATAACAGGTTTTTGGCGAAACGTCCCCACTAGATTGTTTGTTGTTTTTTAATTTAGAAAATCGGTTTAATTTAATTGCTTAATGGTTTTATTTTCAGGAGGGGGTGAAGTGAAGGTTGTGGTATTTTTTATGGTTGAGCGTGGCGTAGATGGTGTGTAGGTGGTTTTTAGAGGTGGGGTTTTAGAGCGAGTTTGGTAAAATTTTGGTCATTTTTGATCAGAATTTTGATCAGGATTGATCAAATTTGGTCATTTAATCAGAATTTATAAAGATTTTCGTACTTTATGCAGTAATGTATAGCAGTAATAGTAATTGCAATGATGTATTGCGATGAATATATTATAGTGTTGGTGTTGTTAACTCTGGTCTGGTTATTGATGTGTGCAATGTTGTGTGTTGATCGATTTTGTTGATATTATCATGTTATCATTATTATTATTCCTTTTATTGTTATTATTATGAATATAGAAGTGCATTTATTGATTGATGTTTGATGTGGAAGATTTTTAATGATTTGTTTTAATTGATTACTCAATTTTGTTGTGGTGCTATATGGATATGGGGTTTGGGTTTTTGTGTGCATTTGAGTTTTGGGTTTTTGAGTTGACGAGGTGAGATGAGGCTGAGGTGATTTCCGGGGGAGGTGGTATTTGAGAGAGTGGTTGGGGTGGAGAGGATTGGTTTGGTGGTTGAAGATGGCTGTTGGTCTGTCTGTGTTGTTAGATGTATATTAGGAATTGAAATTTGTATGGTGCAATGTTGTGAGCCGGTTGTTAATTTTTGTGGTGTGCATTATTATTATTATTGTTATTAGTTTCTGGATGTAATTACGGAGGTTTAGTTTCAGGTGTTAATTATGCTCTGATTTTTGGATTTTTATCTTGATAATTTTTTTGAGGTCAGCTTTATTCAAACGTCTACCTAAACGCGTTGTTGTTGTGTTGGTGTTTTATTGTCGCGATTGATTTGACTGCGGTGTCTTGATTTGTTTTGTTTGATCAGTTTTGTTTGATCATTATGATCAATCAGTTTTATGACGAGCTCTCTTGGCTTTATTCGGAATAGGAATGGGCGTTAATTAGCGAAATTTTAGTAAATTTAAGGAGTGTGGTCGTTTTTTTTTTAAGATTCACCAGCGAATTATCATGGATTTGGGAGATTTTTATTGGATTCACGTATTGTCTGTCGGTATTGATGTTGTTTTGTTGTCTTGAGCGTGTTGTTGCTCTCTTATCTTCTGTCTTATCACGTATGCTTCTGTTTATCGATTTATTGATCCATCCATCTCATTGATCTGAAGTTGTTGATAATAACAATAAAAGGAATAATAATAATGATAACATGATAATATCAACAAAATCGATCAACACACAACATTGCACACATCAATAACCAGACCAGAGTTAACAACACCAACACTATAATATATTCATCGCAACACATCATTGCAATTACTATTACTGCTATACATTACTGCATAAAGTACGAAAATCTTTATAAATTCTGATTAAATGACCAAATTCTGATCAATCCTGATCAAAATTCTGATCAAAAATGACCAAAATTTTACCAAACTCGCTCTAAAACCCCACCTCTAAAAACCACCTACACACCATCTACGCCACGCTCAACCATAAAAAATACCACAACCTTCACTTCACCCCCTCCTGAAAATAAAACCATTAAGCAATTAAATTAAACCGATTTTCTAAATTAAAAAACAACAAACAATCTAGTGGGGACGTTTCGCCAAAAACCTGTTATCACAAAATGCCAAAAACCCGTCATCCCAAAACGCCAAAAGGCGTGGTTTATTTGGACAACCACCCAAATGCTTCAAAATTGTCACTAAACAATCCAATTTTTTTCAAAAAATTCTCGAAATTCCCCTGAAAAACACAGAAAATATCACAAACACCACAAAATTCCTCAAAAAAACTTCCAAAACCCCCAATAAAACCACCATAAATTCAAAAAATCTCCTCAAAAGTCTAAATATTCCTCGAAATAACCACAAAAATCACCTCAAACCGGCCATCTTCCACACCAAAACCTCATCAAATCGTCGATCTGATACGTTTCGATCGCATTCTCCCCGCTCTCGCTCCCACCGAACCGCTCTTCACCGCTCGGCGCTTGCCAATCCCCACTCCAATCGTCCCTTTACGTCCTCTCAAATCTACAAAACAAATTATTGAATTCTATTTAAAATTTCTAAAACATTACACACTTCAGACAATACTCAAACAGACACACAAAAGCCCTACTCAAACTTAAATAAATCCACTAAATACCTAAACGCTCTCAAATTAAACAAAATATAAAGTCTAGTAACTAAATAATTAAGAACACCTTCAAAAACCAGTCTCATTTCCTCAAGTAACTCAACTAAATCTCCCTATCCTCACCTAAACCCCTCTACCCAACAATCCAAAAACCCTCCCTACCCTACCCCCTCCCAAAACAAAAAATCTCAAAATCACCTGATTTCTCCACAAAACCTCTCGTCATTCTCGCACTTCCATTCTCCTGCTGAGAGCTTGCCCGTTGTTTCCTCAGCATCGTGAACTTCATCTGTCCCTGCTGCTGTTGTTGGCTCTGCTTCGGTGTATCGTTCCTCCCATCCATTTTGCACTTTGTCTCATCAGCCATCACACGTCGTTTACATACCACTGGCATGTAATCTGCAACAAACACCCACACCAAATTACTTCAATTACCTCAAAATTTTATAATAAATTCCAAAGAAAACCATCAAAATCTACCTAAATCAAAATGAAAACCATCAAAATTTACCAAATTAACATTACAAAATCAAAATTCGAAAAACCCACTCGGAATCACTGGCTGCTTCAGTGGTCTCTTACGAATACGAGCCATCGTCTTCTCGGTTCCTGCTTCAGCCGCGCTAACCGCTTCACTTGCCTGCTTCTTCCCGTCCACACCACCTCCACCAACTACACCACCGCCTTCCTCTGCCGATCGCATTTGCCCGATGTTCGCAATCGGCTTCGAGGCCACCACACGACTCGACGTACTTGCCTTCAATATCAACTTCAAAACAAAGCATCCAAATTTTCGCACCTCTCACAAATTAATTCTCAAAATTACCTAAAATTAATTAACTTTTCCACCTAAAATTCCGTATCACCCACAAATGAAATCACAAAAAACCCAATCCGCCCAACCAAATTACACCCACAAACACAACATTTCTACACTCACCGTTGCCATCGCCCTCTCCATATCATGGCTTCTCGTATTCAGTGCCACGTAATCTTCTTTCTTCATTTCGCCGTAAGACTCCCCCACCTCGTGCAGCTCTCTTCCCTCTTCCACGCCAACCACTACCTTCTGACCAGCTTCTGCCTTCACCCCAGATCCTTCCGGTTCCTGGACTTGCCCCACGGCCATGCTGCCCGGAAATATTCCACTGATTCCCTCTTGAAGGCTGTTGTCCTCGTTCACCGTGCCCATATTCACCTCCCTCAGATCGCAAGGTGCTGCAATACGACGTTTCCTGTCGTCTGCAGTCACCACTCTGGCACGGTAGAACGAAGGCACCTTAAAATTTTAAAAAATTAAATGAATATCGTGAACCTCAACCAAAAAATCAAATAAATAAACCAATACCACTCTCAAATCGTTGTCAAATTCTCAAAAAACAATACTATAACTAAAATTCACAACATCCAAAATGCTGCTTACATCCTCCTCGCGAACTGCCTCAAACGAATACTCCGCGCTGTCCACTGCAATTGGACGCTCCTTCTCAAAATCAAAATTGAATCGTCCACCCTAAAACACCCGCCAGATCACAATCAAGATCACACCAACTCAACACTTTAACTTCAAAAAAATTCCATCCAAACCGTCAAAAATCCGAATCAAAACCAAAATCTTCTCCACTAAATCTTTCAAAATCTTCTCTAAAATCAACCAAACCAATCGCATACCCGATTCCCTTCCAGCTGCTTCAGTGTATCCGCCAGCCATAAGTCCGTCTCAGCTCTCGAAGACTTGCCAAACAGGCATCTTCTTGCTGACGACACCTTCACGCTTCCTGTAATATCTACACACCCATATCGCAATCAATTCCACATAAAATCCCACCTTAATCCTCACAAATCGCTCAAACTCTACCTCTAATCTATCCTCTAATGAAGTCTAAACCTCATTATCGATCACACCTGATCACCATCATCGATTACAATCACCTCATCTGATCAACTGATCTCACCTGAGGCTTCTGATGTAGCTCCTCCAGCTGTCGAATCGACGATATTGAGACGTGCTGACCTCGTTTTGACCATCTTTGCCTCACCCCTTGGGGAATTCACCATTCAAGCAACAAAATGCAAACAACCCCGTTGAAATACCACCAGTCACCTTCTCGCTTCTCCACTCAAAACAACCACTTCAAAGCACACTTCACTATCAATAACAACGACTGCCTGAATAATCACCTCATTAAACTATACTCCTAATCATTATCACGTAACGAACGATATCACGATATCACAGCCGAAATAAACCCGTCTAAACACTCACGCAGTAACATCTGACTACAATAACTAATAACCACATCCTAAACAATTTTTTGAAACTTTCCTCCTCTTTATGCGGCGCCTAGTGCTAGATAACTAACTCAACACGCTATATATCTTACTATAGCCAAAAATATCTATCTACCTATCATGTTCCTCGATATAGCACCAAGCCTAAACATCCGTCGATGCATCGATGTATCATTTTAAACTTCTTAACATCTCCTGCTCAAGCGCCATCCATTTTCGAGGACTAGATTGATTCGGCAGGTGAGTTGTTACACACTCGCTTAGCGGTTTCCGACTTCCATGGCCACCGTCCTGCTGTCTATATCAACCAGCACGCCTTTCATGGGGTCTCGCGAGCGGGGAAGTTTGGCACTTCAACCCGACGTTTGGTTCATCCCTGCAGCGCCAGTTACCGCTTACCAAAAGTGGCCCATCAAGCTCAAGACTAATGTCCTCGCTTCAGCAACGTCAAGCAAGCGGGACTTCATACCCATTGAAAGTTTGAGAATAGGTTGAGGTCGTTTCGTCCCCAATTCCTCTAGTCATTCGCTTTACCGAATATAACTGCTAACAATAAACTCCAGCTATCCTGGGGGAAACTTCAGAGGGAACCAGCTACTAGATGGTTCGATTAGTCTTTCGCCCCTATACCCAAGTCAGACGATCGATTTGCACGTCAGAACCGCTTCGGACTTCCACCAGAGTTTCCTCTGGCTTCATCCTGCTCAGGCATAGTTCACCATCTTTCGGGTCCCAGCGTATGCGCTCTACCTCCGCCCCATTGCAAGCAACCGGGACGGGGCTATGGTGCGCCGTATGGCTCGAAAGCCACACAGATCCCATATCAGCCGTAACAAGACAGCCTTTACTTTCATTACGCCTTTAGGTTTACCACCCAATGACTCGCGCATATGCTAGACTCCTTGGTCCGTGTTTCAAGACGGGTCGGATAGGTGGTCAACGTTCACACCGAGATGCACGTCTCAAGCGCGTCTGCACCTCATCGTACGATCATAAACCACAGGCGCTCGCATGCGATCACCCAGTAGCCACAACAGTCCGACAAAGCCGACGCACCATAGCGGAGACGTCAACCAGCAACACCCTACAAACGACATGCCTCAGTCAGTGCAGGGTTCCACGCCCGGAGGAGTGGTCCACTACATCAACGCCAACATGCGTTCGCAAAGCTCGGCGCATACCGACCGCAAATACACCCATCTAACACCCAACAGCCAGCGACGGCGTTGCCCTCATCGAGGAAGTCAACAACCGCCGAACCGCTAGGCGGATCGGATGAATGCGATCGAGTTTCGTCAACTCTATCCGTTTCAATCTCGGCGGTTTCACGCCCTCTTGAACTCTCTCTTCAAAGTTCTTTGCAACTTTCCCTCACGGTACTTGTTTGCTATCGGTTTCGTGGCCATATTTAGCCTTAGATGAGGTCTACCACCAACTTTGGGCTGCGATCCCAGGCAACCCGACTCCAAGGAGCGACCAACCGATCGTCTCGCCACCCGTACAGGTCTAGCACCTTCTTTGGACTATGGCCCCGCTCAAGGGGACTTTGGGTGCACGAAACGAGCGGACAGCCGCACCTATACGCTACAATTCCAAGCGACCAGTGATCGATGGATTCAGCGCTGGGCTTTTCCCATTTCACTCGCCGTTACTATGGGAATCCTCGTTAGTTTCTTTTCCTCCGCTTAATTATATGCTTAAATTCAGCGGGTAATCACGACTGAGCTGAGGTCAAATAGTATCATTTTTGATCACATAGACGTCCGTCATTCCGTTGCCGTTTCATCAACCAGCCAACTTATCACGTATGCTGGTTGTTGCCCCTATGAAATGGCATACTTGTCACTTTTGTGACCACCAAAAGCACCTCACCTATATACTAGTATTAGTAGTATAGTAGATTCGGTGTTGACGTCTTCTTTTGTCATCACTAAGCAAGGAACCGCTCGTCATATTGTCCATGATAGAATCACCAACAACACAACAGCAATTGCTTGCCGAATGCTTCACAGTCCAGAAAAACCGTGAAGACAGTTCACCGTAATTCGACCCTCAGCCAGACGTGC
>JAPYMA010000343.1:0-55227 GCA_035041965.1 Anisakis pegreffii | reverse complement strand
ATGGATAATGATATCAATTGGATTATTATTAATGGTTTATGGATAATAATATTATTTACTTGATGGGTAATAATATTGGTTGCATTGGTATCTGTTCTATTGTGGATAATTATGGTGATCGGTTTATGAATATTAATTGGATGATTTGTGGATTATGCGAATCAACTGTCAACTATGGAGTATATATTGCAATTCAATATCGAGTATCGAGACATCTGTGATGGTGTCAATCAGTATAATATCAAGTTGCTGAGACAAAGCAGTGCCGCTTTCATCGTCAAACGGTCGTATTTATTTCATTTTCATCCAATTGTTTCGTTATTCGATATTGGAACTCTGTTGAAATCATTTTTGAACACAAGCAATCTTGCTGACAGAAGAAGGAAGGAAAAAAAGAGAAATTTACAGGATTTCGTCTTTTTGTTTCGTAGTACATGCTTACGTCAGGTGCATCATAGACTGTTGCTTACGCTAACGTCGTATGTTTTTGCAAGATAGAATAGGGTTCAAACTTCAGTTTTGGCTTAAGATCAGAATGCTTTTGCAACGATTTTGACTTCAGACAGTTCATTTTTTTAATCATTTTTGTATGTATTTCATGATCGGACGTTCTTGTTGTGTTGTAGCTTGTTTTAGGTAGCAATCGTGCAGTTCGGATGGGAAGGGAAGCGGAAGGATGGCAGTTTTCTCGGAATCCATGTTTGTCTATTTGGTAACAAGTGGTAGTGATAGATGAGTCGTGGCGTAGTGGTAGTGTTATGCGTTTTCGCATGGTAAGAGGGGTTCGAACCCTAGTTTTGAAAGTTTTGCGAAATATCACATTTTGTTTCTGAATTTTATTTCGGGTTTAGCTTTGGGTTTTTGGAGTTTAACGTATAGGAAATAATAATATGCCATCTTTCATACTAGTGTTATGGATTTTACGATTGAAAAAAAGGTAGTGTTATGAATTTTAGCATAACAAGTGGGGGTTCGCATCCTAATGTTGGAACTTTTGACGTTTCGTTTCTAAAATTTGTTTCATGTCCTGGTTTAGGTTTTTGAGGGCTTATAGTATATCCTGATTGTGAGGAATGATGAGTCTACATTGTGATTATTTTGGAAACTGGAAAAGGAAGAGGTAGTGAAAGTTGATAATTTTTTGAGAATCCATCTTTATCTATTTCATAGTAAGTGGTGATTATAGGTGCGTCGTGGCGTAGTGGTTATGCTGTGCGTTTTCGCATGGAAGGCCGAGGTTCGAGTACCATTTTGGAATTTTTTTATGTTTTGTTTTTGATTCTTATTTCACACCTAGCTTTGGGTTTTTGAGGTATTATTGCGTATCCTGATTGTGAGAAATAATGAAAATCCATGATCAGTGTTTTGAAAATTTGAAAAAGGAGGATTTGAAGGAAGGCTGACAGTTTTTTTGAAAATGCATCTTTGTCTGTTTCGTAGCAAATGGTAGGAATAGATGAGCCGTGGCGCAGTGGTAGTCTTATGCGTTTTCGTATAGTAAGAGGGGTTCGGACCGAAACTTTGAAACTTTTGCGAAATATCACATTTTGTTGCTGAATTTTATTTCGGGTTTAGGTTTTTTTGCGTGTGCTATAGCAAATAATAATATGTCATCTTTCTTACTAGTGTTATGAATTTTGCTGGTGAAAGAAAAGGTAGTGTTATGAATTTTAGGATGACAAGTGAGGGTTCACATCCTACTGTTGGAACTTTTGACGTTTTGTTTCTAAATTTTGTTTTATGGTTTAGGTTTTTGAAGGCTTATAGTATATCATGTTTGTGAGGAATAATGAGTTTAAATTCTGATCATTTTGGAAACTGAAAAAAAAGAAAAAGAGGGGGTGAAAATTGGTAATTTTTCGGGAATCCATCTTTGTCTATTTCATAACAAGCTGCAGTTACAGGTGCGTCGTGGCGTAGTGGTTATATTCTGGGTTTTCGCATGGAAGGCGGAGGTTCATGTAACACTTTGAAATTTTTTGACTTTATGTGTCGAAATTTTATTTCACATCTAGGTTTGGGTTTTTGAGGTATTATTGTGTATCCTGATTGTGAGAACGAAATTTCATGATCACTGTTTTGGAAATTTGGAGAAGGAGAGATGGGAGGGAAGGTTGACAGTTTTTTGAAAATCCATCCTTGTCTATTTCGTAGCAAGTGGTAGGGGTAGATGAGCCGTGGCGCAGTGGTAGTCTTACGAGTTTTCTCACGGTTCGAGAGGGTTCGGACCATAGTTTTGAAAATTTTGCGAAATGTCACATTTTGTTTCTCAATTTTATTTCGCGTTTAGCTTTGGCTTTTTGGAGTTTTAAGTGTAATGTAGGAAGGAATAGTGCGCCATCTTTTTTGATAATGCGAAAATTAGGAGAAGGGGGAGGGAAAGCCCGCAGTTTTTTTCTTTGAAATCAATTGTGATGTTTGTTATCATCAGATGATATCTTAATCCCCTTGAGGTGAACGGTCTCGTTTAGTTCCTTTTCGTTGACAATCTTTCAGTTGAAAACCGTTAGTTATTTTGGTTTGATGAAAAATTGATACATCAGGAGTAATCATTTTTTAGGCGATTTCAGAGCTAGGTAGTTTTCTTGATTTTCTGGTTGGGATTCGTGAAAAGATGATCTATTTGCTCGTGTTTATATCACTCGTGATTGCAGGAAGCATAATTCCTTGGATGTATATACGCATGAAGATACGTTCTGAATTATGGATAAGATTTGTTGAATGAAATAGTTGTGTTCATGGTTTCCGAAGAATAGTGAAAATGTCTTTGTTTTTGAAGAAAACATCAATCTTAATATTGTTTTTGTCATTAGTGCGATATTGTATTTCTTTATTAGCCATTCAATTCATTATATCTGTTATTATAATTGTGCTTTATATGATCACTTTAATGTATCATTACTGTTATTGCCATCATTATGTTTATTGAGTTGATTATGTCAATAAAATTTTGATCATTGACTTCGAGATTTTTTTAAAAATTAATGAGACCGAAGTCAATAAATTTCACTTAAGTGGCGAATTAATGGATCAACAGAGTATAACACATTTATATCAGTCCTAATTGTAAGCTTCAACGAGATTTGAGAAATCATCATATACAGATTACGATTCATTCGTACCAAAACCTGTCCTCACCAATCGTCCCTCCAATAGTAAGATTGAATTGAACGACGAAGAAGATTCAGAAGACAAGAGATTTTTAATTTAATCTTTGTGTAAGTGGGTACGGATTATACAAAATTGTTTTCCAGCGAACCGGAAACAAGAATATGCAAAATGCGTTGGAACTTTTGATTGTATAATACTTAAAATGCTGAGTAATGATCCGTAAAAAATCCGATAAAAAACGTTAACGTTAGAAACTACGAATCTTTAACAGAAGCAAAAAAAGTTCATGATTTCGTTGGGTTCAGGAGGATCTTTACATTGGAAAATTATTCGTCAGACGTGCATGAATAACTTCTCCATCTTGTGATATATCTTAGAACCATAGCCAATCCTCCTCGCAGCTCCCTCCTGTTAAAGAAATTCCCTCCTCGCCATGCAGATCATAGTAAGAGTTCCGAAGAGGGAATTTCTTTAACAATTCAAGTAAATCTCTGGCATCCGTTTTCCAGTCCAAAAATAGCGAATCCTCTAAGCAGACAAGCCATCTGAACGTAAGTGGAACATTCGGAATTACACTGAAACTTTTTTCAGCCATCAGTAACATCACCATTGTAAGACCGGTCGTCAATAAGACGCATTCATTCTCCTTCAAGCTGAAAGCTATAAAGACAGAACTAAAGATTTCTCAAACTTCATTCGCCTCCCTTCAATAAGTTTTTCCTCATAACATCCAGAAATCTTCTCCCACACTGCCCATTTCTCCCATATTCTGCCATTGGTGTTCTTATTTCAGTTTTTTCATTAACTTCACGATAATTTTCACAGAGTTCTGCTGAACATTTTCTGTCCGCTATGAATTGTAGCTATAGGAATACCATTAATAATGACATGTGATGCAAATGTGCTGAATGTTCTTGTCAACAAGTTGCTTGGCATGATTTAGCGTAGTACAACAGCATCGTCATTGGTCGCAGAAAAATGATCGGATAGAATAGCTTATTCATAGAGACGGTAGTCACAGGTGTTGAAACATAAATGTACACACTCGTGTATAGATTGTTGTCGAATTGATTGACTGAATCGGAGAGGTTATTCGGAAAAACTGGATTCAACAAAAACTCAATCAACTGCATAATCGATGTGAGTTGGCTGACTGTTCATCAGTGGAATCGCACGACAAATTATGTTGATTTATTGCTGTTTGGCTTGTTGTTTGGTACTATTTTGCGTAATAAAAATTGTCATGATCAATGTTTTGTTGGCAAAAACATAGAAGATTTCCTAGTGAACTGTGAAGAGCCAGTTCTTTCCTCATTTACTAATGTATCAGTGAGGAGGGAATACGTTTCGTTATGTTTATAAGCAATAAGTGAGTACATCAAAACGTATGATTGTGGATCTATCTAACCGACTACTAGCGAGCGATTTGAAGTTTTATGAGCTGGAAGGGGTGAGTGTAGTAAAACTGGAAATATATTACTGCAGCATCGTATGGTCGGTCGGGCGGACATCAATAAAAAATTGTGACCGTGTGCTTGTCCTCCTCTCAAAATAGCAATTTCATCGTTTTCTTCCATATCCTTCTTCCTTCAGTTGTTCATTCGTTTGTCGTCGGTCGCTATTTCGCCGCTCTTTCATAAACGATAGCTTGGTGGCTCACAAACTAACCAAGCAGCCAGCCAGCTGCAATGCCTTCAGCAAGTGAGCTGTTCGCTAAGAGAGAACCAGCTTGTCAGCCACAACGATCGAAGAAACTTAGCAACAATTGTTGAAGAGAAATGTGGAATATGGGTGAACGGACGACTAAACGAACGAACGATATATCGGATTAAGCGATGCGAAGCGGAACAGGGCACCGCAGCTCAGTTTATCTCACAGCTAACTTCAACGACGAGCTCAGCTACTGGATTCGATGTATTCTTTTCAATATTTCTTCATTCCTCACACAAATGACTGCTGCTTCAACTGTATCACATCACTGTTCGTATGAGAGAAATCAACGATTAGCCAACACAGTGAACATCAAAGCATCAATCACAAAATAGTCCCAACGGTATTGCGGCATCGATTGATGGACTCTTTTTGTCATTTCATTTACCTCATTTTATTTGAGTTTTTTGTTGATCGATAATGTGAAATGCGCATAGATTATGCACGAGATTATGCACATTATCATAGATTATGCACGTTATGAAAATTCGCTGAAGTCTTGAATCATTTTAGAGTCGGAAGATAGATAGGAGACTCGATTGCTGCTGTGTGGAAAACTTTTCGGTTGTAAGGTCAGCTTGAAACTGAAATTGATATATCTAGAATTAAATGTCTTGAAATTTAGAAATCCGGAAATTGAAATTTTTTTCATAGCTTGTTGTCTTTTAATCAGCTCATTTGATCCTTGGATGAATCTCATTCACTTCCCGCTGCCATATGATAGAGAACGTTATCAGAAGAATGTTTCCATTGTGATTGTCCCATTGATAACACTTGCTGATAGTGTGTCTACATATGATCTCCGTTCTACGACCAATGAGTTTTCAAACTGAGACTGTCAGGTACCTGGCACTATGAACGAAAATTTACGCAAAACAATTGCATTAATTTCAGCAAAACTATTCGAGAATCCTGTGCAGTTATGAGCTTTTGAAATTTCTGACTATGAGTTTCAAAAGAATTCTCGCAAAGTTTTGCATAGAAACTAATAGTTTGCTTCCACTTTCAGCCAGTTTGATTGAAATGTACTTAAAAAAACTATGCTTAAAAGAGCATGATGATGTTCAGAATGAAATTTATTATCAGCAATTGTGCAAGCAATTCAAAAACAGTCAATGTTAACCGATTGAACAATCAAATACACGGTCCCAAGTAAACAAATGCATTGGAACGGTTGAATGAATGTGGAAACGATTGAATGAACGAACGTTTGTGCTGTTTGTGTGAATTGCGGCTCATGCAAGCAACCGGCGAGTGTATAGTCGTCGTTATGCATGTGACATAGAACAACACAACACTTTCATACAACGACGACGATCATGCATGATATTTCATGCATGATGCTGCTTTTTACAGCTCTCCGAATTCACGATTAAAATTGGACGCCTTCAGTGTCTAATGTGTATATCTGTGTGTATATGATCTAACAAAAATGATTCATTCATTTACATGTTTATTTAGTTGGATTGCTTGTAAGCATTTGCCCTAATGCTTATCATCCTTTTCCACACTATTGCGGGTCATAAATTCACTGTCGTTCATACCATATTTGCTTTTGTCTGAAACGCCGCGATAAAACATTGTGATTTCGACTGTGGTTGTGTCTCAAAATTCTCGATTACAAATGGCTGCAAGCATGAAATTTTAGTACAAGCGTGTTTTGTGCGATCACAAACATAATTTGCGATCATCCATCCATCTATCTCTGTAAATAAATGATGATCTAAACTCGCTCAAACTTGCTCAGTCCAGTCCTGAGCCTATTGATAAGCCTGCTGGCTTCAGCTTGACAATTCAGTTCATTGTAAATTCATACTGAGCGCGATTAAGCATCAGTCGAGAAATGGAAAGACCTCGGGCTATTCAAAAATTTGCTGTACAAAACAAACAGACAAATACTCTACTCTAATTTCTATTCTTATTCCTATGCCATGCCCCCACATCGTAATTCTTCACTTCTTTCTCAAACAAACATAGGTGTTGTGTATCAAGAAAAATAAGAATATTATTCTCACTGTGAATGCAAACGAAATCAATCGAAAAATGTTTACTACGTAAACGAATGAATCAAAATTGCCTAGAAGACGCACGATGCCCTTTTTCTTATGCGATTTCTTTCGCAATTCATCGAAATCGCCTAATGCCATCTTATGAAACGAACCGCTGCTCTAAGAAAGGAACAAGAGATGAGACTCCAAAAACACTTGGTTAATCATCATTATGAATGTTTTCCGTCATCGAGTTTTTTCGCCGGGTTCATTTGCATTTTGCTTCGGTTTATTTTACGCGATTGTTTTTCATCCTTGTTCTCCTCATATTCACGTGTAAACGAATCGATGAGCGAACAGAATGCTTCAATGCCTTTAGATACTGAATAGCAAATGTTAGTGGTTGATTATTATTGTTATTGTGGTTATCATCAATGTCAATATTACTTTTGATATCATCACGATAATTTTAAATAAAAACAAACATATGGATGTTACAGGTTATAAAATCATGAATATAGACGAGAATGTCTATTAGAAGATGTATAATTTGCTCCAAAACATTTCCTTCCATTCCTTCATGACTCACTGACGTTTCATTGATTAAGCGAAGCATCTTTAGGCAAATTTCTTAGAGACATTATTTGTTTATGCAGCGATCGATATGTTTATTTGATGTTTCCTTATTTGTTAAGAGGTGAACGATGGTCGTCCATTCGGTTATTCAGAGGGCTATTTTAAGATGTTTTTGTCATGAAAACATCTGTTGCTTATGAATTTTTGAATTCGTCATCAGTATCTTTATTGACGGTATTGTTTGGTACTTGTTATTGTTATGAAAATCATTTGATGTTTTTAATGTTGAGATTGTGATTAATATCACTATGGTGATTTTAGTATTTGTTTTGGAGTGTTCGAATAATTGTATTCATATTACTATTGTGATGCTATTAGGATAATTCAATGAAATATCATTAGAAAGAATTTCTCCAAGACTTTTTATTATTTGTTTGTTAGCGATTGTTATTATTATTGCTATCATTATCGTTATGAATTTTTTCTCTTTGCGATTATGATCATCATTAATCATTGGTCATTTGTTTTTACCATTTCGTTTTCTTTTTGTTTTTCTTTAAGCTCAATAAATTCTTCATTGAAATTTTTCACTTCAAAAATTTCATTTTTCGTTAACTAACGAGGAGGAGACGATGTGAAGTCAAGCTAGAGTCTGCGATAAGCTCAAGTCATAATTGCTAGCTCTATGATCATTTTTCTTTCCACATTTTGATGATATTGTGCACCGAAAGGAAAATCCATCATGAATATTCACCCAGTAAACTCTGATAGCCGCCGAAGTTCGCGGAAGTATCCGGAAGTCATTCAGAACCTGATTTGTCGACATATGCCGTTGAGCTTGCCTTAAAGTCTCACCAATATTCACATCATCTTATCAAAAAATATTCCATGATTGATCTCACGATCAATATAGCAGTTGCCATTGATTTTTTGAGCGTTTCATGTGCGATTTATTAAATCAACGAGCGATTTATTGGATTCAGAGCGATTTTCGCTGCTTCGCTCATCAAGTCAGAAAATATCTCGCAGATTTTAACATCCTGCTAGCACAATCCGAATATTCAACTCAATCGTCCTCATAGATCATTGAAATCCTCAATGAATTCAATCAGTCATTCGTCATTTCAGTGTTAACATCAACCATTCACCACAGTCCACCTCAGCAACTGAATGGCTCGAACAAGCAGAACAAAAGTGAGCGCAACGGTCACAAAGAAGTCCAAATTAAGTAGTGTCAAAAAGACTAGCCGTATAGCTAAGAAGACATTCAAGGGCACTGCTACTAGCCGTAATGCGACTCAGAAATCTGGTCAGTGTTCCTTCCATGCATAATCTCAGTAAAACCTCAACACTAACATTGTCCACTGTCGACACGCTGAATGTGTCTATCTTGAATTTGATCAATAGACGAGCGAACCGTTCTCGTGTGTTATTCTCATGTTATCGAGAAGCCTAATGTTAATCACCGTTTCATGATGTAAGGTGAACTTCCTGTGAACCTCTCATTCTACAGTCGTTAACATAAGTGAATTGGTTTCGCTTAGCATGCATGCAATTCCATTGTTCAGTGGTTCTCATAGGGGTGAAATTATTCATTTTGGGTAATCTGGAGATATCAAGGGGTAATGGAAGAGGTCGGGGAATTGTTAATCCGTGTTATATTATGACAGAACGCCATTATGATGGTGTTTAATTCGGATATGTAAACGTAAATGCGGTTAGTTGATGGCAACACTCTCCATCCTCCTATTTTCTGAGAATCATTAGCTCGTCCGAGCCTAACAGGGTTTTCATTTGTTTTAACACGGTTTTCATTCTTTTCCGTACTGTTACAATCGCTCTCATAGCTTTTATCACCAAAAGTGTTCTCTTCTGCTATTTTCTCATTCATTTCACACAACAATTGAAGTCAAATTCTCATTCTATCAAATACACTCTATAATTAATTATTTGACAGTCGAAAGTTGTTCAGCAATACTATTCAATTGTTGTATCGTTGATTTCGGCTGTCAACACTCGTCATCGCATCCAGTAAATAGTATATTCTACAGAATAAGAAATCGATTCGAACAGTGAAGTGAA
Source organism: Anisakis pegreffii (assembly GCA_035041965.1). Lineage (NCBI taxonomy): Eukaryota > Metazoa > Nematoda > Chromadorea > Rhabditida > Anisakidae > Anisakis > Anisakis pegreffii. The sequence goes on along the minus strand of JAPYMA010000343.1, from coordinate 45,760 downwards.
ATGAGACGAAGTGAATGATAAAAACTCATGAAGAGAACGGTATTCGCATGTGATAGCTATGAGAGTGACTACAACGCGTCTGAAAAGAATGAGAATCCATCTGAATCAGTTTAAAGTGAGCGTGTCATAGACAACAGCTTTTCATGCATTCCTTCACATTGAATGAAAATTGCATCAAGATGAGGCACACAAATCCATTTTTTGTCATTCGATCCAGCATAACTTCACAATAATTTCAGCTAAACCACCACGACGACACTCTACAAGAACCTCTAAAAAAGTAATTCGATTTGGCGAGTCACAGCAGCTGAAAAGTACTCCTTTGGAGGATAGCGCTGTTGTGAAATCACCATCGAAAACCCCGAAAAAGACACCCGTTCGGATAGAAGTCGAAGATGAGCAAACACAAACAGTTACTGTTGTTGAGAAAAAGAGCAAATCCAGGAAGGTATCAAAGTTGAAAAAGGTTAAAAAACTGGCGAAATCTTCCAAAAAGACTGCTAAAAAGCAGAAGGGAGCAGCCGTCAAGAAGTCCAATAAGACTGTATCGGCTAAAGACTGTATCGGCAAGTCATCAGATGTTCAATCAGTATCAACTCCATCTTCGTCGTCTCCAAAACGCCCTCGTGATGATATACCAAAACCAATAGAAGTCAAGCCAAAACCAACCGAACTAAAGAAGAAAAAACACAAAAACGATAAGTTGGTACCAAGACTGGATATTCCGGATATGCAATTGAATAGTTTCTTCTACGGAAAAACAAATCCGAAATTCATAAGCGTTTCATCGTATGCTCGTATTGCTCATCGATTTGTCTTGAAGGTTAGCTTTATCTTTAAGCGATCGTACATTAAAAGCCATTTTATACCGTTCGGTTTCAAGCAAAAGATTTGTCGCAGTTACCAGAGTTGAGCCACATCGGGCCTGAATCAACGGCTGAGAAAGGGCTTATGCCTAATCGTTTCTGGGCGATTTAAAGTTGAGGTTTCTTTAGTCACTAATTGTTAGCAAGAAATACAATTAAAATAAGAATACCAATAATACATCACTAAGAATTGTTGTTACCCTTTCTGATGTTACCATCAGATCAAGTTTATCATCAGATCAAATTTACCGTTATTATCGTTATCGTTCATTCATATCATCCTCACTTCCTTGTGCATAGCAGAAGCAATAAAAGCCAATGAACAGTAAACGGTATTCAATGCTGCTTTGTTCAAGAAAACGTCGCTCTTATTAAACGTCAACCCTATATTTTGAATTTACATTCCATCGGCTGCTCAAGAGCTGGATGTTGAGAGATTTCGATTCATCTTGCGATAAATACGGTATACAATGAGATTATTTTTGAAATGATTCATGTGACGAGTTCAATTGATTGTTCAACTGCAGAAAGATTTGAATGGACTGAAAAGAGTCATAGCCGATGGAGCACATTTTCATTCGGACGCACTCCGCTCGACCTATTCGGAGTCATATGAGCTGACGCCCGAATGTGAGGCTGTACTGACAGAGGATTTGAAATTCATTGATGATATGCTGAAACTATCCGACAAACTGGCAAAAGACACGCAAAGCAGAGTGACTACCGAGCCGTTGCTTCTAAAAGAGGTAGTTTATGGGCGCAGGCGATTTTTCACTGACTATGACAATTTAGAGAATGATAATGATACTGATAATCACACCTGCCGCCATGATCTTGGCTGATTGAATAACCAATGAGTAGAGGTCCAAACGTTCTGTGTTTAAGGGGAAAAAATTCCGCATGTCAACTGAGAAAAATCAAGCTACTTCAAGGACTAAATAATGAATATCGTTGAGTGCGGAATTGAAAGATAGGAAGGCTCTTGCTGGAAAGGCCTGTCCCAGTAGGAAGTCGTCTTGGTGTTGATAAAACTTTGTCAAAATGCACTCATTATAATGAGGAAATTCCCGATCTCCTTTTGGGAACCTATGAAACGTATGAATTTGAGCAAATTTGCAGGTGGAAACAGGTAGAAGTAACGTGCGCATGTTAGGACATAGAACACGTCCGGTGCAAATGACTCGTGGAGGTCGTGAAGGAATTAACGCATTGCTTAAGCATGATGAGGAGTCTCATGCTGACCTAAATGAACGACTTCAAGTGCTTATCGAGAAGAACATCTCATTTGCTACTCTTGAACATATCGCAAGTCTTGCTTCCACCTATAATACATGTGCTAACATTGTGAGTTCAAGAAATCATGATTTTGATTAACAAAACCGATTTGTTACGATGATCTGAATCATAAGAATATAATTACGCCGTATCCGTTGAAATTTCTGTGAATTGAATGAGATCGCCAGTGTGAGAAAAAGGCAGAGTATTACAGTTGAAGTGACCTGAAAAAGACCATCTTAATGATAAATCTATCATGCTTATTGTCTCAGACTTAGGCCATTCAAAATGGTACCACATATTTGAGTGCAGTAACCTTAAACAATTGAAATCTCTTGTTGTTCTCACTCATGTTCAGTGAATTGAGACACTTTGTCGGGCTAAACATGAGACTTTTAGTCCAGCGAATGTACTTCTCTCGTGGTGCATGCGGTTCGATTCGGACATCGTAAATTAGCTGGCAAAATGATTGAAGCATACTCCAAATACAACTTCAATGATTTACACCTTCAAACACTCCTGAATGATCGTCAACCGTTAAAGGTAAACGAATTGTGTTCAATAGATTGTTTGTTATTGCTCTGAGAATTTCCTACTTGCAAATTTTCCACCTATCCTCTTGATACAATTGGAGATTGGATTGTAGTGTAGGATGTGTATTGAATACTTGAATGAATCAATTGTGTGAATAACTCTTAATTAGTTCGGATACTTTAATGTGGTACTGCAATTTCAATATCAATTAGTTCGGAATACAATGCAGATTCTCGGAAAATTTGAATTGTCAGTATTATTGTGATTACATCCATCATTCGTCTTACGAATATCGTTGTCTTTATTGTGATTATTACCATTTTTCCGATTTCAGTTTTAGTATTATTATTGTTATCGATAATATTATTGTTATTCTTATCACTATTGGTATCACTGGTTGAACTCTTTCAAGCTCCATTCATTCTTTCAGAAATTCAAGCAAGTCTCAGTGCTGAAGAAGGGACAAATGAATGATACAATAACACCGATCCATACGGCAGCTATCAATCCTAATGTCGCCTATCTGAAAGCACTTGCTGATGTTGAGCCGAATTTCAATATTCCGGATGCAAAAAATTGGTTTGCTCTTTGCTAACATCATATATGATCTTGCAAAAATTATCATTCACTTAACAGTTATCAACGTTCGTTATTGTTATTAATTATGATTAACAGTTTTGTCATTCCTATTTATAGTATTACTTCATAGCATTTTTATATGAAAACGAGGTTGTTTAGGTATACAATCCACTATGCGGCCGTTTGCGAGGGTCCGGCACCGTTGAAGTTTCTGCTTGAGAGGGGTGCTCCGTTCGTACAGATCAACAAGCAGAAAGATCTACCACTGCATTGTGCGGCACGTACTGGACGAGTGGAAAACGTTCGAGTGAGTGGATCTGACTTCAGTGATTGCTTGAATATTACATTTCATTTGATTATTTAAAGCTTTTAGTTATGTAAAGTGTGGAATTGTTACAATTATGAATATTCAAATGCAAATTCCTCTCTCCACGCAATATTTCTTACAGGTTTTACTCGAAGCTATGCAGAAGTCGCAAGTTGTGGATGATTTAGATGATCAGGAAGCGAGCGATCTGGACGATGAGCATCATCCCAATGGGGAAAGTTCACAAGCGGAAACTGAGGACGAAGAAGCCACAGAAAACGATGACGATGAGTTGACCAATCAGAGAGTTGTTGCAGCACCTATACGAAAGAAACCGAAATTAGCGAAACAACCGCAAAAAGATCCAAAAAAGGCACTGATAAACACTGGCGGGTCGGATGGAATGACTGCATTGCATATGGCTGCTGAACGAGGGCACGAAGAGGTCAGCCACTCAAGATTCCGTATATTTTTGTTATTTTTAGACTTAGAAGTATTACTGTGACTGTTATCATGATTTCCATCATGAATATTGTGAATATCATTATGATCTTATCATTTCATAATTTGATCTCAGTTTTGAGCAAAAAAATTTAGTTTGAAACATCTAATAGTTTATATTGGTAATTGTCATGTGGTGAAAGTGAATCCGTCCGGCGATTACGTTATCATTGAGCAGAGACAAGAAAAGTCCAATAGTCAAATTTAGCTGACTTTCTTCTCGCGCATCTTCTCCTATAATATACATTATTAAGGTTGTGCGTTTGTTACTATCCGATAGTAACATTAATGTTGAAGCAACAACGCATGCAAGCAAAAACAAACTGACACCGTTGATAATGGCTTGCCGAATGGGCTTTCGGTTAGTAGTAATCGTCGAGTCGTATTTCATTTTACTCGTTCTGAAATTTTCCACTTACGTTCGGTGCATTTGAATGGCGATTTTGTTGAATGGCGATTTCAAATCACCATTATTGAGATATTCAAATGTTAACGACGACGAAATTTTATTTTGATTGAACGAGCGAGAAAAATTTTTGAGGAATATTGCCGATATCCTCATCGATGAGGGTCATGCGATTGTGGAAAAAGGTGATAAGTTGAAGCGTACCGCATTGACTCATGCTGTATTGAACGGTCAAAATCACATAGTGGCAATGTTGTTGAGACGTGGTGCATCGCCGTGTACACAAGACTCGTCGGGCAATACACCGGCACATTATGCAGCAGCATATGGATGGTCATTTCTTGTCATTTCGTTGGCCCTTTCTGAAAAGATATTCCATTTTGACTGCTACTCTCATAGAATTCATTATTTTGATTGGTGATATTCGAGTACTGTATGAGTACAAATACATTTTCATAGAAGCATGATTGAATCATGAAGAATCGTTTCAATTACTCAATGTGAAAGAAAAGTCCTTCAGGTAGTAGGTCATGGATCCCACATGAAGTTGTCTAACCCAAGAACACTTAAAGTATCGTATTCTAAGCACTATGGAGCAAGCTAATTCCAGATCTTGACAAGAGAATCTGAATCCAGAAAAATTTTCTGTAGGTATTTTGAAATATTTTTTCAAATATTGCCCAATTGCAGGTTTGAATGTTTAGAGATGCTAGCCAAAGCGGATTCATCGTGTTTGGCTATTGATAATGACTGGCATCTTTCTCCACTTGCTGTCGCCTATTTGAAAGGTTCATCCATCTAATCGCCTTTTAGTTTAACTTCGTTCAATACATTCATTTGTCTATAGTCTATCTTTTTACCGAATATCTAGACGAGAGCATCAGCTGTTGTCTCGTTTATAAGCGATTTTAACATGGAAGCCTTGAAATCGCTCAGTTTGAAGTCTGAAATAGAAAAACAGGAATTTCCCCTCGTGAGTTTGCACTGGTATGTTATATCGAGGCCAGTGTATGGCCAGTGTGTTGGAGACTGTGATCGATTGTAAAGGTGATTGTTTTTTTATAGGGCATATCGGTATTGTTGATTGGCTGGTCGGTGGACCGAATTCGGATAAGGTCACTGTGAACTGCTGCGATCAAGCGGGTGTTTCTCTGATATCATGTGTTATCAATTGTTACAAATTTATCTCTGATGAACGAATTGTCAAGCAACTTGAATACCTCACATGTCAGTGATTACTTTATTTTCATTATCGAACTCTCTTTGAAATTCCAGGCGATTTGTGCACAAAGAGTATTCTATTTTAATGTATTCATTTGAAAATCTGATGGGAGTAAGTGTTTAGCAGAAAAAGCGTAACAAGCAGAAGAAAAGCTCATCACTTCAGCTCAAATCCCGAACACACGAAATCAGAGTATAAGCAATTGTTTATAAGAGCCATAATCGAGAAGTTTATAAGAAATTGTTTAGAATTATTCATAAGAGCCATAGTTGGTCTTCTGCATGCAACAATAACACCAGTTATAAAAGTAGTATTGAGGATAATATTTTGTGATAGAATCGTCAATAACGTTAATGAAAATAATGATAACGGCAAAACTGTAAGCTCCTTGTCCTGCAAGTGATAAGAACGTCCTATTAGTGGAAACTATTCTCAAGGTGACAGAACTCCCCAAACGAACTCTTTGATCTCTTCAGGTCTAATATTTGTTCAAAAATTCAGCAAAAGGCGCGGACTGTTCGTTGACAGATACACGAGGCAATAATGCATTGCATTATTTCGCGTCGATAAACGCGAAGTTCAAGATTGATGAAGCTCAGCTTTATGAGGGAATGGAGGTGCGCGATAATGCGACACGACTGACGAAAGATGATTATCGCAGGTGTATTGATCTGATTCTACATGCGGGTGCCGGACTACTGGATAAAAATGAACATGGCTAGTGATTTTGTTTGTTGGGAATGAATTCACATCGTATTTTGTAAGAATTTCAAGTGATTTTCCTATGATTTATATCAGTGAATTCAGATATGAAGATGTGTGTATGCTGGGAAATTACATTTCATTTGAATGGCCTAGCGTAAGGGTTTGAAGGAGTTAGCGTAAGGTTTCAGGCGACGATGCCTTCCATGTGGCTGTCAAGACGTGTAACTTGTATCTGGCCGAATGTCTCCTTAACAGAATGATCGATGAAGGACTTGATGAGGAATCGTTGAGTGAGAAGGCAGTCTTAACGAGTAATGCATCGAAAACGGGCAATATACTCCATCTGATATTGGAATTACCTTTTAAGGTCGGTTTTTGCATAATGTTAATGAAAATCGCAACAGTAATAGTCATGGCAATAGCTATGATGAAAATAATGATAATTGCAGCAGTAACAATAGCTATAACACAAACCGTACATAATACCAATATCTCTTCCAATTGTTCTCTTATTTCAAAGTTTTATCAATCTCATTGTAAACAAATATCTTTCTGAAACTACAAATAAGCTGAATATCTTTTGATTTCCTGTTAATGAAAACATCATATTGTTGTTATTATTGCGATTTAGCGTTGATGGTGTTGAGTATATTTCATTGAAGGTTTTGAAAGAAATGAAACTCTGGACGCACAATGTATGTCCAGCTGAGGAACAGTACAACGTCGTACCTCTACTGCAAAAGATTATTGCCCTGAATTCGAGCCGAGTGATTGAATGGTTACAAGAGGAAGATGCAAAGGGTCGCACTCCAGTCGTACTCTTTTGTCAGCAGTATGTGGCTGCTACGATTGCGAACTTTCATAAATACAATGAACAGGCGAAAGAAAAGTGTCAGGTGAATGAAAAGAGATATCATCATGCTTGGAAGATATCAGTATTGTGCAGAGTTCATGGTAGGGATACCGGTATGATATAGGGATATGGGCAAATGAAAAAGATTGCGGTGAGATAGTTATAAATGGTCAGATATTATGTTGACATGCAGCACATGCGGGATCATATCCTCAGATAGAAAGTAGATTATGAAGTAATCTCTCGTTATGGCTGCAACACATGCTTGATCATGTCCTCAGATAGAAAGTAGATTATGAGATAATCCTTTGTTATGGCTTTGGCTATGTGGTGGCTGCAAATCGAATGTGATGTGAAAGAAATCGCATGGTGATGTTGATATGTAACCTAACAATCTATGACGTATTAAGAGATATAAGCTGAGAATATCATTCAGCAGCAACAGAATTGTGAAACACATGGAAAAATTATGATAATTCAGTTTGTGTTACGGAAAAATATGAGTCCTAAGATGACAGTGTCACTTACAGGAAGCTTTCGAAGAATTTATGCATCGGATGTGCGGTGTATTAGAGATGTTGGCTGTTTTTGATGGAACTGTTTTGCTGCAAACGTTCGATGTCAATGGCTCTAATAAGAAGGAATCTAGCGAGAGTAATGCTGACGATAACGAAGGAGAAGAAGAATCTGATGGAGGGTGTAATTTAGACGGGCTTTTTGGTAATGCTGAACGGCAAGACGGACCTAGCCAAGAGAACGAAAATGGCTCTGAAGGTGATGGAGATGTGGCGCGACTGGAAACTTCAGATTCTCAATTGGTGAGAAATGCAAACTGATCGATTTTGCAATTTTTGTGGATTATTTGCTCACTGAAATGATCTCATCTCATCTATGTGGAAATAGTCTGGTTTCGTTGATGAATATTACGTAAATTTGAATCATCTGTATGAAAAAAGGTTCAGAACAACTGATGCGTTTATTCGGGTTGCTAATTTAGGCTGAAAGCACAGAGCCAGAAGCGAAAGCGAGCCATACGAATGTTATCTCATACGGACTGCTGGGCAATCAAGAGATTCATGGAATCGTGTCAACGTTTCAAGTGCGCAATAGAGAGTATCAGCTGAAGAATGAACTACTCATCACTATGGTGGAAGTGGCAAAAAAGACTGGAATACTTGATGTCAGTCATTGTTTTCCTTCTATATTTTCCTTCTTAAACTATCGTAATTTCCGTTCGCCACAGTAGCGATAACGGGCAGTAATTGGTAGAGAATTTTTTCAATATTATAGAAACTTCTTGCGCAACGTGATGCCAATGAGTGTACTCCGTTCCTCTACGCGATAATGCATGAAAATTTGGAAATGTGCTTGTATTTGATGCAACAACGTGTAGACGCCATTGATTCAGACACAATCAGTCGTTATTATAGTGTGAAGAAAAAGAGATGTTAGTCTTCAGATTCTATTCAATTTCTCAACTTTTTTCTCATTGCTTCCAAAAATTTCTTCAGCTTCTGATTTCTTCGTTCAGTTTTTGCAGACTATTTCAAAATATGTCAAATATTTGCATTAGATCTCATTCGGATTTCATTTATGTGATGCATTCGAAATTCGCTTTGTATTGCACACAGTAACGTCGTTTTTGAACACTGAGCGACTACTCATATTGCCGTGCTTGTTATAACGTGCACAAAGGTTAAGAACTTGACATCGTTAAGAAACTTGATCATTTCAGATTTACACTGTAATAAGACTGCATTGCTGTGTGCACTGGAGAAGAAACTATTAGAGGTAGAGACAATATGATCAGTGATAACATTTTTTATTCCTCACTTGAAATTGAGAAAATTTCATCAGTCTTATCAACAATTCCAAGAGTAGTATGTATCATTTTGATCTTTAAGAAGATCTCATCGAAAGCCTGTAAACAATCACTCGAATCAATCAGCTGTTCATAGTTTTGACTATGAGAGATTTCTTTGGTTTGAAGTTATTGCTTCCAGGTAGTAAATGAACTGAATTTAACAAAGGATCAATGGAATGTACAAGACCATCATGGTAATAATGCATTCCATTTTGCTTCACGCATTGTGTCGCCGGCTACAGTTCGATTTTTTGAATTGTTAAAGGAGAAAGGAGTCGAAATTAAGGTGCGGTTGAAACATCCAATTGTAACATTGTAACATTCACATAACATTCAGTCAGAAGTTACTTCACCGTTAAGATTACGAATAACATTCAGTAACCGTAAAGGCGATGATTATCACAAATCTGTTTGCTCATATATTCAATAACTGCAATCATTGTTTTCTTTAAGTAGTGCAGATTTTCACTGGATACAAATCGCACTGCATCTTTCATATGCACATTGCTGCGCTGTCATGATATTGAAGAAGGCTTTGTTGAATGTGTTTATCTACAGTGATCAGTAATATATGAACAGAGATTACGGTAGGCCCAGAGATGGGAAATCGTATAGCATTGGGAAAATAGACATATCTTCTCAAGAAAGAAGAATCGCTCAACAAAATATATGTTTTTCTGAATGAGGAGATCCAGCTGGAACGACTGATTCGAAAAAATTACAATTCTGAGTAACAATCAGTAATAATAGAATTACCACGCTGAACCTATATCACTTGATGTATCGAAACATTCAGGCGAATGCCCTTGAACAATATCCGCTTCATATAGCCGTAGATTCGGTTCGCGATGGCGGTGTAGACGTTCTGACGGAACCATTGAATTGGTTGATTCGTAATGGACCTGGCATTCATGCGCCGTAAGTTGGCCTCATCATTCGGATGAATTACTGCCAGGAACCTGACACAAAAGATATCCTCTGGGAAATGGAAATTTCCCAGAAACCCAAGTTCGATCTCATAAACCAAGACTACCATCTCTACGGCTTAATTAGGGTTCGATCAGAGACCGCCGATATGAATTACGCTTAAATGACTGATTCATGACAGGTAAATCCGAAATATAATATGCTTATGATGTTTCAGTGACGCTTATGGACGTTTGCCGTTGCACTATGCATTCATTGCGATCGGAGAGGAATGTGTCGATGATACGGCGAAAAGTATTGATCCAGTAGCGGTGGTATCTGTTTTGGAACATGCGATGGAAAGAGATAAGGTAGTTTACTCATTTGTTATCTCGATTTGCAGATACGTTCAGGTAAGCATGAATGAATGACGGAATAAGTGAATTCAGTTGGATTGGCCCGATTTGCGAGGAAACACTCCACTGCATTATGCGGCTCGTCGTGATGCAAATGTTTGTGCAGTGACCCTTCTGGGTCGAGGTTGTCAGCTGGATCGACTGAACAAGAAACGCAATACACCACTCGGAATCGCAGTCTTGTATCGAAACGAAGCGTGTACCCTGACGTTGATTCAAGCAAAAAGTGATGTCGCCATCCAGGTCAATGTTTTGACTTCCTCTGGCGTTCATCAGCTACTGAATTTTTCCTTACTCACAGAGTAGTATCCGATGATTGATTAACAATATGCAGTAACCTCCATACAATACGATATATTCGTTCGATCAGAGATTTTAAGCTATAAATAGGTATAGAAAGGTCTACGTGATGCAATATATTCAGTAAACTTTATGGAAAATTCATCAAGATTTTTAGGTCACATCTGAAAATAAGCTCGACAAAGTTGACGACGAGCGATGGGTATGGATACCGAAACGAAGTAAGCATCAACTTCCAATGGAATGTTCGAGTTTGGTGAGTCTGGTGGTAAGAAATGGCTGGCAGGCGATCATATACGTGATTCTGAACATACTCGGTAAAAACGAACGAACAATCGGAGAACTGCTGAGAGCTGCGCTCCAGTATCGCATTTACAACCTAGCATCCACTCTACTCACTACTCTTTCCCAAATAGTCAACGAAGGTGAATGAGCTGAATGTTTAATTGCGGTTGAATGTGCTCTTACTAATGATAAATCGCTGATATTGCAATTATTGGTAAAGGTCATTTTGGTCGCTTAAAAATTCATCAGTTTTAATGACAGCTTAAAATATATGGATTTATTCAGTGTGATGAGATGGAACTTTATGGAAGCCTTTTAGAGTTCTAAGATAAAAAGTCAGATTTGAGATCAAAAAGATTCAGTCACATTGAAAAATCATCTTACAATCCAGTGGTTCTCAAGTTCAGATGCTCCATTACTCCAATGATCTGGCAGGTCACCGTTACCCTTCCCCCTCCATGACAATACCCAGAACGGGTAATTTCACTCTCGATGAGAACCACTATCCTAGACCACCGTTGTGTTGCACATTATTGCAATCGTTTATGATTGCATGAAAAGCTATTGTCTGTGACATGCTCACTTCGAACTGATTCAGATGAAATCTTATTCTTTTCAGACGTGTTCTATTCACTCTCATAGCTATTACATGCCAATATCATTCTCTTCATGAGTTTTTCTCGTTCACTTTGTTTCATTTCACTTCACAGTTCGAATCGATTTCTTATTCTGTAGCATATACTGTTTACTGGATGCGTTGATGAGTGTTGACAGCCGAGACCAACAACACTACAATCAAATATCATTGCTCAACAACATTCGATTGTGAAATGATAAATTATAGAGTGTATTTAATAGAATGAGAATTTGACTTTAACTGTGGAGTGAACTGAATGAGAAATTATCAGAAGAGAACACTTTTGGTGATAAAAGCTATGAGAGCGATTGGAACAGCTCGGAAAAGAATAAAAACCGTGTTAAAACAAGTGAGAACCCTGTTAGGCCCGAACGAGCCAATGATTCTCAGAAAATAGGAGGAAGGAGAGTGTTGCCATCGACTAATCGCATTTACATGAGTTAAAAACTTATAGGAACTGCACAAGCTATAGCTGAAAAGAAAGTGCTCGTGGGTGAAATGAGAATTTTCGAGGCGTTCGTAAAAAATCTCGAATCGACTTCAGTTGATGAACGTATACTCAGGGTATGGTTTTGGTTGCGAGTTGAATAGATTAAGATTCAAAAGAATTCACTGAGTTCTTCAAAATCTCTAATTTAGAAGTGGACTGAGTTGCTCATTGTCACAAAATTACGATCTCCATCGTATGATCTTCCTATCAAAGATAGCATTTCTTCAATGGAACTTAAACGGGAATTTCTAAAGGGCAATGCAGAATTTGTTGTTCAAGAAAGTATTTTACTTGCAGGTATTCAATGAGCTTCTAGCATCAGATATCAATTGGTATTCACGCAATGCACAAGGCATTCTGATGAGTGAATCTTTGGAGCATCTCGCTCGACACGGACCACTGGAGATTCTGAACGCGTTGAAAGAGCGTTTAGTTGAGCATCCAGACCCGAACAGCGATGATGTTCAATTCTGGAATGGTAACGAGAATCCACTAGTGGGAATTGTTGAATACTGGATAGAATCAGGTATTCCTATTTCATCAACTTACAACTAATGTGCTCCTATTATCACCATTATTTCAGAATGAGATAATATCTCCTAATTATGCTAATCAGTAGTAGAAGTGAGGATTTGATTCTCTACGAGACTTCGAAATCAATTCAAATTATCGTCATTTTGATCTATGTACTGTATTTGATATGTTTTTGTGGATTTTGATAATGTTTGAGAGCAGATAAAAAAGATGCGTATGAGGACAGTTCGATGGTAATTTTCAGGGTTTGATTGTTCGAGCTTAAGATTTCGCAAGATGTAGGCTCAATAAAACGGAGTGTTGTATTGTATTTGCTCATATATTATGAATATAAGTGCATGAAGTAATTCCTTCATATGCATTTTTGACATTCTAAGTGAACTGTTGAAATCCATGCAGTTCTGAAGCGATTTAAAAATCCAAATTGCATTGGGTATGCTAAAGAGATCTTAATGAGAAAATTGAAATGCAGGTGAATCTGAAAATGCGAAGAAATGGCTGCGATTGTTCGCTGAAAAGTTCGGTGTGAACACATTGATGCTCTACGAGCGTCCAGCTTTCGATGGCATGTTCCCATGGCAAAGCCGACGTCCTAAAGCTCGTTACAGCCGAATGACGCCGCTTATCAGAGCGATTCAAGCCAGATGTGTATCGCTTGTGAAGTTAGCACTTGACTGTTGATAATCAGCGACTATTAATAACTACAATGTTTATGGCACTGATAATAAGGTCAGTAATGAAAATTTGCAGATTATCAATGAAGTTTGCAGATTTTTGTTAGACAATAAAGATCTCGAAGTGGACGTTAACCAAACGGACGAATTTGGTTTAACTCCTCTGATGCATTCGTGCATTGTGAATTCTGAAGCAATTGTTCGATTGCTATTCGAAGCCAGCTCTGCGCAGAAACCACTGCCGATAAGCACTGGCAAAACTGACAAACCGTCAAGTTCAAACTCTGCAACCGATACCACCGATAGATCTCCATCCCGAAGGAATAGACTAAGATTAAAGGTGGTTATCAATTGAATTCATCCCGTTATTATGATTATGATTGCTTTGCCATATTATCTACAAAGTGATCGCACTTAATTCGTGATAAATGAATGCTTAGGCGCAAGGTACGTGTAATCCTGTTGCTCATTGCTATTGGGCGATTCCTGGCCTTATAGTTGGCTTCCGAGCTTGAATCAGCTAAGCCTCAGCAGCTTCTGAATTTTAGTCCAACTCTGTACTGTTTGTTAGCGATGAGTACTTTGACTATGAGGATAAAGCAAGATAAAAAAGCTTACTTCAGGCACGTCAACAAACGAATGGAATCGCTGGTGCGTTGATGGGTATCGGTGCCACTGAAATGTCGTCGCAAAACACCGACAACACCTCAATACTGTCATCGGAATCTGGTGGAATCGACAACGAACACACAGAAGATGTAAAGCTTGAAAACGTTATTATTCTTCCCGACATCATTTTAGATATTATTGTTATCTGTTTAGTTCGTACGCTTTATTCTATTTGAATTATTCATTCAGATTTCAGTTGTTTTTTTTTTGCAAAAATCCTGCTGGCTTGAGTTCTAGTTGATCTATTAGGTTGTTCAGTTGAACGTTTGTGTGCAATATTATCACTTGGCTCGATAGAGTCCTACAATTGGCCAATATTCATGTGTTAATGTATAATATGCAAATGTGATCAGTCAGCTAAAGATATCCCATATATCTTAAAATTTCAGCTAATTGTTTCACAAAACGATGTGATAGAACTGTTGAATATGAAGTTGGATTTGAAGCGAACCGTCTCAAGAGAACAATTTCAAAAAGCATTCGGACCCGAATTTGACTGCGACGGAAGTTTAACAGAGGCAAATTTCGTGCATTTTATGCTCAGGCCATGCGCTTGGGAGAATGTAAAGCTTCTGAGCGCTCTATGTAGCGGAACTCCAGCGATCTCAGAGATGCTCGATCCGCCGAATTCGAAAGGTTTTTTTCAAAATCGAATCAGCTATGAGATATTATCCTTTTCATTTCAGTTTTTTCATTTTATGAAGAAATAATCGATCGCTTTGTGAAAAATAATGTTTCTCAGTGTTTCTCGTATATCCTAACCTCTGAGCTTTTTGATTTCTAACTTCAAATTGTATCACCATTAGCTTCCCAAAATAAGGTTGATTGATTAAATCCAGTCTAATGGCTACAATTTTACAGGTTTAGAAAGCCCACTGATGACTGCAAAACGTTTCTGCCAGGCGAAAATGTTGGCAGCGATGAAACAGCTTTGCAAAGCTTCGAAAGCAATCAAAATCGAAATGGTTTGACGGTTTAGCTAATACTGTCTGTGATCATTCGAAATACATTCGAAACCTTGAAATTTGTAGTGTTTTCGTTAAAATGAATTTTGTATAGATAAATTTCTGACTGAGATTACTTGAATGACTATATTCAGCCAATCGTCGATATCTCGAACATAATGGTACGGCACGATGTGAAAGCGGATTCAGAGCGATTCATCACACGTTCGGCTGAAGAGAAAGCTCGACTGAATGCAACGGATGAGCAGTTGGCTAAAAACAATCGAAAACCACATAAAAATAGTGGATTTCAAGATATCGGAGAGATTTGTGCGACGAAATTCGATGGATCTGATGAAGAAATTTTATATAAGGTTAGCATATTCTCGCACTTTTTTCATTTATTTCAATTGCGCTCTTCAATAGTTTCAGTTCGATCGTCGGCATAGTTTTCCTCTATATTTGATTGGTTGTAAGCTAAATGAAGTTTGGACATAATCGTATTATTTAGGTTCTATTATCGAAAACCGACCTCACATATGGTCAGTATGGATTTCACAATTTCTATCGGATGGAATTGATCAAACGCAAAGGTTATTTAGGTTTTTGATAGTTCGCTACGTTTTATAATTGTTAAACAGTTTCCAGTTGAAGCAGCAGAAGAATCGGGAATGGCACTTGAATTCCATAATATTTTATGTTCTTTTTTCATTATTGTCGTTTTCTGTGTCCTCACATCCAAGATTCTACTCTCATTTCAACAGTACATTAAATTCCTATTTTTGAAACTACATTGCAGAAGATTGACTGATCACTTTACCATTGACTCATACCTTTATCAATATTCAGCCTTAATTTATCGATATTTCATCTTCAGGCAGTGAGCTTTATCTGCTGTTCACGAATTGGGGTCGAATTGGTGACACAGGACAGTATCAGTGTACACCGTTCAGTTCGTTCACCAGCGGTGACAAAGAATTCCGTTCGGTGTTCCGCCAGAAGACCGGGAACGATTTCGCAAATATACGCAACTTCCAGGAAATGCCTAACAAATATAGGTGAGCGCACCAGGCGATTTCAAAGTGGCCATTGAATTCACTACTGTCACTAACGGTTCAGTGTTGTTCTTAAAGTAATTTGTCTGTTAAGCTGAAGTGGAAATGAAGTGTGATATTGTTATGTTTTTGTATACTTTAAGCTTTTGATGAGACATTTTCACCAACTTCGATGAATTTGAATGACTTATTTGGAATGAATGCAAATGTGAGATTTCTTAGAGCACAACTGATTTTTCTGCGTAATGTGAAGAGGAGGAAATTATGGAAGGAGGATTTGTGAATGCTACTACAAAAGGCTAGAAATTGCACTGGAACAATTTTTTTCTGTGTACATTTTAGAATAGTGAATATTGATGTGAATACACCGGCCAATATAAGTGAGTTGGCAATTGAGCTCGATACGGCACAATCGAAGAAGGTGGCCAGTGAAGATCAGGTTTATGCGCTTATAAGGGATATAAGCAACGTGAAACGATTGAAAGAGAAAACCGCAACAGTAGGTGATATTGTGAAGAAATTCCTTTGGTTTCCATTTTGCTTTTTTCAGCAAAAGTCTTGAATGTTTTCAATTTTGTGAAGAAAATTTAATGTTCGATAAATCTGTGTATGAGTTACATTTCATAGAATAATTCCATGTATGATAATGTTAAATGTGAATTATTTGATGAGAATAGGAAAATCATTAATTGTAAGATGAAAATTTATGATTTGCGATGAAAATTATCATCTGTTAAGCAACAGCTGTTTTGTGATGCTCCTTGCGATCTATTTTTTGCCACAGTAACTGAAAAATACTCGCGTTTAGACCAATCACTTAGAAGGTGACCAATTTATAGGAATGGAAAGACGAAATGAGCATCTGTTGAATCGAAATTTCCTTTGTTTTTGACATTCATATGACTTTTTGACTTTCCAGGTTCACCGCAATAATCGTTTCCACGTTCCGTTTGGACGTCTGTCTCGCAGTGACATCCTGGAGGCGCGCAAAATACTCCAGAAACTTTACCTGCTGATCAAGGAAATGGAAGCGGCACGACGCGATCGAAAGGGCGTTGATGATATCCGCCAAATCGCACGGCAACAGGTCGACCTAACGAATAGTTTCTACAGGTTTAGTTTTTGCGGAATTCTTAATCTGTTTTTTTTATTCATTCAGTTCAAACCAAAAGATACCTTATCAAGTCGAGTGGATGCCGAAGGAGATATAAGCCTTTTCAATATAAACTTTAATGTCGGCATTGATACTGAGCTCATCATCAAATGAATAGACTTAAAGAATTTGAAAAGGATGGGATTTTTTTGAGTTTTTGAATAGTTGATATTTAATGAGGTGAAGTGAACGAGGAGAATGTTTTGACAATTGCGATATTCGGTGAAGGCGTCTGGCTATATTAAGTTACAATCATATAGTTTTTGTCTTCATCTATGTGGTTTGCAGGTTAATTCCAATAGCCGGATGTGATGTGGGCGCTCTGAGTGTGCTCGATGCTGATCACAATATCGGTGCATTCGAAGAAGTCATCGAAATTCTTCTTGGTTTCGAGATTACTGGACGAATTTTGACGGCAGCGGCTGAGATGCGCTCTTCAATTGATCCCTACTTGTAAGTGCACTTTCTATTATTCTAACTTCTTGTTTCCTTGTGTCTTTTTTTTCGGGAAAAACTCTCCAATTTCCTTATTAAATGCATTTTCTGGCTTTGTTTGACCGTTTGGTAATTTACTTTCTGCGATTCGGATTTTTGTATTGTTCACCAGAGAAATACTTGTGTATTGTGATCGTGGTGGAAAAGCGCGGCGCATTTCGATTGAAAAACTGCAATCACTAAATATTATCTTTTGGAAAGAATGAGAATTTTTTAGTAATAAGGATGTTTGTATTTTATTTTTTGATGTAACATTTTCAGTTACATCATGAATGCCGTCGAATGTGAGCTGACTTCAATGGATTCAGAAGATTTAATGTCGCAACGCATTTTACAATACATCTACAATTCTTCACCGTCTTGTCGTGTTCGTGCCGTATTCAGTGTGAAAAGCAAAGAGGCCACTCAATTGTTCAACGAAAACGCACTGAGAAAGGAAAACCATCGGTATGCATTGAACTACTCTCTTCATTGATGTCTTCAAATATCGCTCTTTTATATTTGTATCTCATTTTCTAGTTTATATTGTTCACATTCGAAGATTAGTGTCGCCTTCAATAAGCATTTTTTCATATTGAAGTATTGGTCAAACGTTCAAATGAATTCGCCGCAACATTCTATTCATTAGCATCTTACAAATAATTCAGGTACTTATGGCACGGAACGAAGCCAGAGAATCTCATCGGTATTCTCAAATTGGGTCTTCTGGCGGCACCAGCCAGTGCTCTGCAGACCGGTCAATCATTTGGAAAGGTTGTTGTTGTGAATATCTTGAAGTATAAATTCATTGTTTTAGTGAAATATCATCTCCTTTCAGTCTGCAGCATTGCAGAATCTTAATGCTCTTCCACCACCTTAGAACTTTACTTGTGTTTACTTAAACTGAAAGTAATGTATGGGGATATCGGATGAATATGATATGGTATTCTTAAAGATAAGAGTTACTTTGTTTCAGGGAATTTATTTTGCTGATTTATTCACCAAAAGTGAATCGTATTGTACGCCATCAGCCGCTGGACTTAAATACGCATTGCTGTGTCAGGTTTGTGACTCTTTTAATTAAATTATGTGAACATTCAGATGCTTTTATTTCATATTTTCGTTATCGATCGCGTTGATTTTGAAGTTTTGATAATGAAAGTTTGAGGGAAAATTAATATTTTTTGTCAGTGCCGAAGATTGTTTCTTGTTTCAGGTTGCATTAGGCAAAGTTGACGATAGTCGTGTATCTGCGGGAAGACAGATACAGTCCAGTTCTGGCCAAAGATATAAGAATAGGTCATGCATTGAGAAAAGCGGTTACGATACGCTGAAAGTGTGTGGATTGGAATTCCCGGATCCAGCTTTCGATATCACCACCGAGAATGGTTAGTAGTTTCTCTGGTCGTGTTTTTTGTCCGAAAATTTCTCAGTATTTTCAATTGATTGCCTGATTTATTAATCAATTGTCATAGGATCTGTTGAGCTTTGTTAAATAGCCAAAATTGACCACTAAATTACATCGCCTGATATAAAGAAACTTTATTTTTTGTATCATTTATATTGAGTTATTCAAATTCTCATCCGTTTATTCAATAGGCCATACCATCTGTACAGGATGTGAAATATTAAAAACATTCAAACGATCACAGATCGATTGAATAGATCACTTGTCACCTATCACATGTAATTGATCATTTATTACCTTATAGAATTGTTCAATTTTCTTCATTTCAGGTGTTTCAATGTCTTTGGGTCCAACAAAAACATACAATAGAAATGAATTCCAGAAGGAGTTCGGTTTTTACACGTATATGCAGCAGAATGAATATATCGTTAAGAATAAATCAATGACAAATGTGAAATATATTGTTGCATTCCAATAATTTTTGTTTTCGGTGGTTAATATCTGCGCTTAAAACTTTTTGTTGTTTGTGTTTTTTGTTTGTTTTTCTCAGCGAAATTGTACATAGATTCCTTGAGTGATGACTATATGAATGAAACGAAATGATTGTATATGTATATAAAAGTGTATTTGTATCAGTTAAGTTCCTTTTGATTTTCGATTTTCTTGTAACAATTGAAAATGTAAAATTCTCGGGCGAATATTTTTCCATTAATTTCATTGTAATTTGTAAATTTTTAGTTTTATTCGATCTTTAGATACCTGATTTGCTCTTGTGACATGTATAAGGAATGTTCATTATTGAGCATGATTGTAATAACGTCTTGAGTTATTATTATTATTATTATTATCCTCGAGAAATGGAGAAGATTATGAATATTTGTGCATGATATTTGATGAGTATAATTCAGTATTGAGAAATGTTTTCATGTGTTCGGTTATCTAGAGAAATCGTTAAAAATTTTATCATCTTATTTCAAACGTTCCTGTGTAATGTTTTAAAACCCCCTATTGTTTACTGATGTCATTTTTGTTGTTGCTGTTTTGTTTGACTGTTTGTTTTTCTAATCCACATTCATGATATTTGCTCTCATATCCCCGTCAGAACCCGTGAAATTGCCTCAGAAAAGAATAAATTCTTATTGAGTTTTTGAAAGGGATTCGTCCATCGCGTATGTGTTTGGCTTGTCGAGACAAACGAGATAGATAGCAATCGAATTATGTTTTCATCGAATTATTCAAGAGACATCTGATGAAGAATTTTTATTAGGTCAGAATATTCCAGGTAAGAATTGGATGAGAATTTAGAGTTCTTCAGATAAATCGTTAAGATTTCAGATGACTTCATTGGACGAGAATTCAGAAACCATATTTATGTATTATTAAGATCATGTTTCAATCCGTACACATTGTGCAAAGTAAAATAGCTAACTGAAAATCGCAAATAGGAAGTGGAATGAGGACAAAAACTATTCTTTACTTCATAAGTTACATAAGCACATTCATATGGAAAAATCTGGGTTATCGTAAGCATTGGCCACAATTCACAGTATTCATACATTGAAATTAGCGAGCGATTCGTTGCGTCATCGACGTTTACATCTGATCCGTCTTCAATCGATCTGCACTACTCTGTGCGCAATTGTGCGTGCATATCAAGCTTAATCTCATCAATACATATTGCTACTGACAGCTTATCCATATAAAGATTTATTAACTGAAAACCATAATTTCAAAATTTTCAATTATTTTCGTTTTAGAAAGGATTTCTTATTTAAGTAAGACAGTGCTGATGGATATCTTGTCTAATAATAGTCGAGATATGATCATTTTTGAGTCGTTTTGGCTCAAAGTGGTTGGTTAAAGCTTTAAATAGCGAGGTTCACCGCGAAAACCGTGTGAACCTGGTGATGTTGTTGCTACGGTTGCTATTGCACCCGCTTGACCGACTGAGAGCCTTATCCAAGTAATCCCATTCGCCCGCCGATCATTGCGCCCCTCCATGCATCACTGATCTCGGCAACTCGATCTTCTGCTGGTGTTCTGAAAAACCGGATCAAATATTCAGAGAATTCAGCACATTCGGAATGTAGGCAATCCAAAATGCACACAGACGAATATTGCAACATTGAGCTGAAGTTTCAAAACACTCGTATTCCAGTCGCGAAAGGAAACATTAACATCTTTTCTTCGAATATCCCATCGCAAAAACATTATTATTGGGCTCCTGCTACGACAGTATCGTGTTTTTACAAGCGTTTGAATCAGTAAAACTAATGTTTCAATTGAACGCGTTATAACTGAAATCACTTTCGCACAGATCCTGTGAAATGAAAATAGCTCATAATCAGATTTAGTAATCAGATTTATTAAGCAGATTTTGGATTTCCTCAAATATCAACCACATAATTCAAGCATTGATATGAAGTGGCTTAAGAAGCAAGTGTTTCAGAAATAAAATACCCAAAAATACATGGTTGAACCCATTTCTTGAGATTGATTCTCGTCACTTTCAAAGCCCATTCATCAATTTACCCAATTGCTCTAGCTGAGTGGATCGGTTTGAGATGCTATACCTTTGAACAACTTGAAATCTAGCTGCCGGAATGTGTCCATTATTAGTGGTGGCTTCAGTTGTAATGTCTGTGCTATCAACCAAATCTTGAATATCTTTCAACGTGTTTGCCGCGTTCACCCCATCTCCAGAAGCACCGTTATTATTGCTGCTGTTGTCGATTTCTTCATCGTTGATATCGTACGCAGGAGGCTTCATAAACACTCCATAAGGATGACGCAGTGATAAGTCAAAACGTCGGTTGCCCGTTAACGCAGGTAGCCAGTAAAATCTTTCGAATAGTGCATCGCTAGCACTTGCCAAACATATCAAATGTCCAACGATCCATACGGTCATATGCATTATTTCCACGTCAACGTCAGTGTTACGTCTTACTGAACCCTTTGAATTTCGGAACTTTTTTAAGAAATATCAATGGAGCTGGACATCTCCAAAGAATCTCCCGGAGATATCCAGAAATTCATCACGATATCCACGCAATATGACAAAACGAGCGACCATGAGAGACATCGTATCAATGTATCGTATATATGTCCTATGAACTGTGTATGTGGCAAAGGGAATTGAACGAGTATGATAACTTCATGGGACAAATAAATGCAAACGCAAAACTCAAAACATGCCATCAAACTGAACACTTGAATACAATATAGTTCTTGAACTATTTTGCAGTAGATAATTTACCTAGATTACCTGGACTTACCTGGATTGTCTGGATTACCAGTAGATAATTTACATGGATTATTATCCAGGTAATCCAGGTAATAAACTACAGATCTTTTATTTTATTCGTTGAACAAGGAATCTTCTTTAACACAAGTTTACATTTGTGTTCATTCCATAACACAATGATTCTTGAATAATATTGGTAGAGTGCAGCCAGCCGAACGCATTTCATTAAGAATGCGATTAAAAACGATTGCAATCTCGTGAAAAAATCATTTTGCACTGGAATTTTGCTGAATTCCTGCAAAAGTTGAATAAATTACACAGTGGCAATGGAACTCGGATTGAATTGCCGCAGAGATAGACGAAAGTCTGCATTAGTAAGAAGTTGTGCCCAATTGATCGTATGATAATTGAATAGTCGAACAAAACCAACCATCCGGGATGCACGTCTCATTGTCCACAAGGGAACATTGCTTATTGTTAGAATGAATGGAAGAGAACGAAGCTCATAAACTCACCTCATCGAGCACTTTCTTTTTTCTTACAATTAGTGCATTCTCTAACGCAATTTAAACCATGTTTTCAAGAATAATAATGCATCAGGGTCGTCATTCACGTCCAAATGCCATAACTCAAAGCAATAACCGTAAATTTTCGTCATAAAAACTGATTAAAAACACTCACTTCATATTCGTAAACTCATAACTCAAAATTTCCTCTAATCAACTTTAGTCAAGACAGCAGAACTGGGATGTACATTTGGCAAGAGACAAATGACAAATGAGCAGGAATATAAATAACGTTGTTCGACAAACGCAAACGCAATACTCAAAATATCTCATCAACGAATACTTGAATATAATGTAATTCATAAACTCAAATGGCTCTGTAATAGAGATAAATCTCCACAACTAATATCAATTTTCAGTTTCGATCATGTGATGGGAAGTGATGAACATCAACTTTGGGTACACATATGAGCTATCGCATTACGTAGGCAGCTGCCGACTGATTGGCGATCGCAAGCAGCAATTACGAAGAATCTTGCTCATTCATCGGTCATTCGTGAAATTCGAGCCCGATGAACAAGCACACTAGTGAGATGACCTAACAAAATAGTTGCCCAGTATATCGCAGAATCTCAATAGCTTCAGATATCAATATCATTATTAATACCATCGTAACATCAAGAAAGGAATTCTTTCCTAGTTCGGATTGCGCTAATGATTAATTTGATCTTGCCTCAACCAAAATGTTTTACTTTTAGCGGAAGTTTTTTACTTTCACAGAATGGCGCATTTTCAGATATTATATTTAACGGAATATAATGTTATAAATCATCGGATTACTGTATTGCAATACAATATCAAATCAGTTACATATTCCAACGAAAACATTATATTGTATTCAACAAATCAAAAAATAATTCGTCAAATTCAGAAGCATGTGATGTAGCATGAATACATGAACGCCTAAGTGTTTGACCTCAAAAAATGCTTAAACTCGAAAACTTTTTGAAGTTATCAACTGTGAAAAAATGAATGATAATATCAGTGTGTCTAAGTCACAAATTTGTAGCCGATAATAGTGACATTCAATTTTTATTGTTGTAGTCAAGAGAAACTAGTGTTCTTTGCGGTTGAAACAATAATAAAATGATCAATATCTATGAAATATTTGCGTTCATACATGGAATTTGTTCAGTCAAACTCGAGGAAAGCCCCGTGAAACAAATTAAATCATTTAGGAGAAATGCAAAAGAAGAAAGTAAAATGAACGGTAAGGATATGTTCACTCAACACCCATGAAACTCGGCACCAATTTTAAATATAATATCAAACATCTGACATAATGATTAAGATTGGAAAATCACGAAACAGCACTTTTTTGATTCATAAATTCACGAAAAAAAATCATTTTTCAACTGTCGTGACTTTCTGATATTCACTGATTCGCTAGAATTCAAATTTTTTTCGCATCGCATGATATTTTTCCATCAGTGTGTTTACAATGTTGCATAATCCCATGCATGTGCTAAAGCATGGTCTAATCCTTACTAACCAGTTCTTAACTCAATCCCATCTTAATCCAACTGCCTCCGGAATACTTGGAAACTATGGATAATGCCCAGTTGACGTTATTGTTTTCTGATGACACAAAAATGTCTGGATGAGCCAACGTAAAGATCACATACATGTATGCTAAAGAATTTGCTGTCTTCAATTATGAAACAATCCTTAATCGTTAGAATTACCTTCGTCTTAAAATTATTTGTGGCATTTCAAGATCATCTCAGTAGCCATTTCAGTAGCCTTTCACCTCATTAGGGACAGCAGACTGAATTGGTTGAATCTGCTGAGAAGACGTTGCTATAAACCATCTAATCCTTTGCATGTCTACTTGGAATTTGCTGCTTTTCTTGATGAGTAACCTGCTACTTGCAACCTAATCTGACCATTGATTACTGCTAATCTAGAATGGATAATAATATTTCGATGCTACGAATGAGTAAGTCTTTAGCGATTAAGAAAATGATTTAGTCAGGAAGAAAGTTTCTATAAAGCCTTCATTTCGGTCTAAACGATCAGAAACTCAAACAGAGACCAATAAAATGATGAAAATATTGCAATTATATTTCAATTTCTTTTCCGTCAAATGATTTTTAATCAGTTACTTGCGTTAACACGAACGAACACATGCATTTCTTGTTGAAAATGTCTCATCATCATGAAAGCATAGGGAGGGGCCTCCCTTGATGAATTATTACTTAAAACAGAATTTTGCTGGCACGTCAAGGTCCAGTAAGCTTTCAAAATGAAACTGATCGTGAGCATAACGAGGTTGCTAACCTGAAATTTTATCAACCATGCCGTTGAATGAACGAGCTGTGGATAAATTCATGATATGGATTGAGATAACAGAATTGGTAAGCTCAAAAGGATATGTATGCATAGACTTCTTGTACCTATGTAATTTGGCGTGTATGTAAGGTGGTTATCTGAAAGTCATTTATTTCCTTTATTGGTTCGCCTGTTCACGATTTTGCACTCTTTTTCAAAATATGTTCAATAGAGCAGTTGAAAGTGAATGCTTCCTAATTTATTCTCAGCATTTTTATTTCGCTTGAGCAACAACGGTTAATGTGACTGCTGAATAAAGTGATAACACAAACATTTGCCAGTAAAATATAAGCAATCTTTTCCGAATTGAAGCTGACGAGGTAGAACAACTGAACCATCGATCAGGGTTCACCATGATCAATTAAATCGAGGTAATTGAAGGATAGAATATCAGCAGATATGTCACCGAAACAGATATTTCACGATATATCGCAGATGAATAGGTTATGACATACACTGATCACGCATGCCCAAATGTCACTCTTCTGGGACCATGACAGTTCTAAGAAACACACATGAAAGCAAATGACATTTAAGTATTTTTAGGAATTCAAATACGAAAGTAAATGAGAACGAATTTAAAAAAAAAACGCATTCAGATGATTAGTATGTTCTGAATTTGGTTGTACTTAGTATATTTGAATTCACTCAAACGTATGAATGATTACTTGAACTGGACGGAACTGAAGCACATTAATTTTGCTGATGAGTTATTTCAAGGCTCGCAATATCAGATCTCATCCTTGTGACACTCGCACATGATTAATTCTCGGACGAGAAAACTTTATCAAGGGAAACTAATATATCTTCAGGGTAGCTGAGGTGTGTTTCGATCAGAAAAACCTAGAATATGGTCGATTTGATGACCTATTCGAGCGTATTGATCCATCAAGATGGCATATCATAAGATAGTCGCGCTTATTTATGCTGATGTATTGATGTGCTAGAGAGCAAATGTTTCGAAATCGCAGTAATCAAATTATTCTTTCACATCGTGAAATTTCACGTCGTCGGTTTTTCTTCGCAAAGCACATAAACTTTTCAAGGAGCTGAGATCGCGTTCCATCTGAATACTGCATAAAATTACAATTCATCGAACTGTAAGTGAAAGCACATTCGAATACATGAGCTCAACGCAAAAACCTCTAAAATGGAACAATCAAATGACAATATCACGGAATTTATTTCGATAAATTCCTCCAATTTCAATTCATATCTTGAAACATTTGAAGTGAAAAAACCATCCAATAACCACTAATAGAAGTGTGTTAACAGAATACCACTGAAATTCCATTTCCAGTAATATTTTCGTGATGTTCCTTAGAAAATTTTCAGTTTTTCTTCAATTCCAAGCAACTATGTTGATGTCAGCGCGGAAAATACGGCATAGAACAACGTCGAAAAGGCCAACGATCGACAAATAAGATCTTGGCTTATCAGAAAATGAGCGCCTGCTCGATTGCAAAGGTCTCCGACGCAACAACATTGCCACATCCGCATCACAGGCACTTTATAGCCCATTCGAGGGGTTCCGACTGCCCATGTTATGCATGTATCACTCTGTAATAGGATATTCAGTTGATGAGTTTCAGAGCATTATTTAGGAAGGATAATTAATTTTGGCCAAATTTGGAGAAGATAGAATATTTTCGATAATCAAATCAGGGAATCATAGAAGAATTGATTGGATTTATTGCAAGCAATCATTCAATCATTTGACTCCGAACTGGTCAATGGGAAGGAATATTTTAAAGAAGAATTCATCAGAATATGATGTGTTGCGATAAGATCGAAATCAGTCTGAACATTAATACAGGATGGATGATGTCCTATAGACTTGCAATCGCCCGGCATCTTCGAATGGAAGGAACACTCTGGAGAATTTCGTGATGAAATTGGAATGATAAAGTCACGCGAAGAGTTTTGTGAAAACTCGTCATCGTTATGGTGGGAGGACTCGTCGCTTATGCTAGTCGTCAACAGTATGAATAAAACATTCCTTTTCGCTTTCATTACTTGAGAATTTTCATTTACTATCAGACGAGATTTCCAGTGTATTTTTAAGAACCTTCAAGAAGATTCATAAGCATTCAGAGGCTTCGAAGATTTGTTGCAACGGCAAATTGAGGAGACTTTGTTTGATTAGCAAGACTTTGTGGAAGAATTTGTTGAGGATATCAGAGATTCCAGACACTTGATAACTCCATAAGATTCCGAAAAGTTGCTCAAAAATTACTGATCGTGAGGGGAGGCTGAGGTAAAACCTGGAATGCCAGTATCATCTTAAGCCGAATGGCATGGTCTTAAGCTCGTAAGGGCTGATTGACTGGTGACATTCTGAATAGAGCTCATTGTCATAGGTTTTGTTCCAATTGTAAAGATTCGTGTTCAAAACAATAGGAAGGAAGATTGAAAATTAAAATCATGAAGTATTCATCACAATTAGTCAAAAATTCACTCAGTAATAAGCGTTTTCAATGCTTTCAAATTGTTAGCGATACATGCGGGGTATCTATCTATCTAACACGGAAACAATGGAACCTTAATGAAGCAATTTTTTTGGACTCTTTGATAGATTTCATTATCAAAAATTCATTTCCTTGAATTGACTACAGTCTTCAAGCATTCATTCCCTTGAATGCTTGTCAAATAGAAATTGATTCGCTTGAATACATTACTAATGAGTTTTCAAATGAAGTGTATTGTTTTCATTAAGTGTTTTCTTTTTGCCTTTAGAAAATTCTTTCCTCATCACCGTCATCCTTCAGCAACATAAACACTCCTCATTTAGTTAACAATATTGTCGATTTAGGAGACTTTCTTCAATTTTTCTGAAACACAAACATCAACGAAAACAAATGACAAATAAACAATCATCATTGCGACGAACTTACACTGCAATTATAAATGAACCCACAAACTTTCTGTGTTAACGATTTGCCCTGCAAACATTGTCGCAATTTCATCGAATTATGTCATTTGTTATTTGAATAGCATATTTTGAGAGTTTTTGGCCAAAATGGTAGAGTTTTTCGAATGGTGCACATTTTGATCTAGCAAAAGTTCATGTTTTTAGATCGAAAAGTCATATCATAAAACTATGCTACATTATCGCTTGAAACTTGAGGTCTAATCGATTTGATGCGTTCGATCTTGTTGAATACCTTACTATTTCCTTATGTGAGTCCACAGATATCAGATACAACTAGATATATCAGACACATCAGATATATCCACAAGTATAAAATTCATTATTGTCCACCTAATCATTCTCATTCAATGTATCCGACCGTTGCTCGACACTCAATCATATTAACCAATAAATTACCTAACAACACTCATCAACTATCAGTTTTTTCGGTCGTTTACACTATTCTTTCCGCTGATATCGTCCGCTAAACACTAGTTTCGGGAGGCGAAATTTGGAAACTCGCAGTTTTCCAAAGAAAAACTCGATAACTTCGACGAATCGAATGAGAAAAATGTCAATGAGAGATTTCTCGCGTGGGTTTCAGATTTATTGCGTCAATGTGTGGTTTGTCATAAAATAAATTGTATGCGGAGGCAGTTGGATTTTAATTTCGATTATGGCGGTGTGGGCGAATAAAGAATTGATGCTCAATCAACCACATGAAAGCGGTAATTTCGATAAATTGATGGAATTGCTTGCTAAAATTTCATCGATCAAATGGAGAAATAATGATGTCAAAACTTGCCTCTCTATAGTCATAACTCAAAAATTTATAGCAATAATTCGAAGGTGAACAGTTCACATTCAAGAATTGCGCTTCATCATGATAGTACTCAAACGATTGACCCACATAACAATTCACTGATTGAGTAGTCCTTGTCATCAAAATGTTGTAAATGAGAAATAAACTAATGAGGGTATTCTCTGAAAGTTTCCATCTTCATTCACCCACTACAATCTTGAATCGAATCTCTCTTGAGATTTTCCCAGGAACGAACGGAAAATTTGCTTTCTAGAATGAAATGCATGGAGCAGAGACCGTGAGAATGGAAAAATGGAGCAGCATCTGTAATTTCACAGAAGTTTTCCGAAGGATTTTCTTAGAAGCAAGCTAATCCCACACGTTAATAAATAATTCATGGTCGCTGTAACTATGGCCAACCGAAGTCGTGCCTTGATGTGAGCCCGCCTATAGAGGGAACGTTCCACTCTTAGATACGATATGACCAGAAAGAGGTTTATATGGATAATACTGAGTGAGAATTTTGGATATTGCATAGATCGATACTGTTGTCGGTAATTGAAATCTAATGTGATCTCGGATTCGGTCAAAAGAAAAATGAAATGCAGCATAAAATTTCCAAATTACCTTTCATAAGGGATTCTCTATTTGTTTGAAACGTTTCAAAGCAATTTTCTTTAAGTAAAGGAACCCTTGAGCAAAGTGCACTGCTTGAGGCTAAAAATTTCAATCTGAAAGAATTACAAATATCAACGACCAAAAATGTGAATGGGTCACCACTAAATCCAATAATCAAAAACTTAAAATTGCTCACAGCAGGAAGCAGTGTAACCATTTGGAGCCATATGAATTCTATGAATTAATTTGAAAACTCATATCCATTGCAACTGATTTAACAAACTGAAAAACTGAAATTTGTACAATAACTCACCCGCTGTAGGATATAAGAAACGTATGGGAATGCAAAAGAAAAACAAAATAATGAAGATGAACCGCCGCTTCAAATCAATACTAAACTCAAATGAACAATAAATTAGCTCATAAGCTGCTTTCAAGCTAAATTAAAATCAATTTATGCGACAATTCCTAGAATTCGTTTGTAAATTCTTCACTTCCATCGTACAAACAATCATGAGGCGCGTGCAATCGCAAATTATGGAACGGCATTGACGTGTTGCAGAACAGCTCAATCATTTCTTCAGCTCATTAGATGCAAAAAGAATTCTCACTTATTAAATGAAAGTGTTCTATGTTTAGGGATTTTGTTGAATTGGGATTATTCACAAAAGAATTTGCAATGTACTTCACTTAGCTGTACTTTGTATATACCTCCAATATTGAAAATATACTTTCAGTGTATGATCGATTTCATTTTATCAGCCAACTCTACACATTTGGTTCCTTACGATTCACAAAATAAGTTATGTAAAACTGGCGGAGCTTCAAAAGGCCTATCTCAACACTTTGTTTGATAGATTTTCCCAGAAATGGCATGCTTTACGAAATGATAATTGGTACTGTAATGTTATATCTTGGACTCGTTGATTATTGAATACAATTTGTTCGGATTCGATTCGTGAGTCAGAGTTCTTCATAATGTAATAACAGGAACTGTGCAACAGCTATCATATAATGGTACACATAAAGGTGCTTATGAAAAAACTGAACTGCCAACACGGTGACAGCAAGTGATTGTGAAGTGCCAACAATAACCACGATCAAATATGAGGTAAAGCAGATCAAAAAGGAATACAATTTGATGGAACCGTTCATAAAACATTATCAATGTCGACTTCTCGAAAAAGCTGTCGACTATTCGAAACTGACATGAATATAAAATAAATGATAAGAATATCAAGAAGAATGACAACAGTATTGATAATATTAGGAGGAATAAAAATGAGACTGTCAGTGAACAATGAACAATAGATAAGATGCCTTTGATTTATGCTCAAAACGGAAAAATTTGATGATCGGATTGGAAATGATTTTTATGCGTTCTGAAGAATTTCGACAGAGTCAAACAAGAATTATTACATGGAGACAGGATGGATCGCATCGTTTTTTTTTTCAATTAAACGTCCATTTCTCCAGATCCGATTTCCTCACTGCTCGCGCTCTCGCCGCTTACCATCGATCGTTTATGTCTATGATGATCGTAATGACAACCCTCGTGATGGCATTCGGGATGGTGTCCATGATGACTGGGATCATGATGGCGATATTGGCGACGCTCACTCGTCGCAGGATCCTCTCCACTCTGAAATCCCTCTCATAATTCAATTTCATTCGTTTTCATGCATTTCAACTCGAATGTTCCCTTACATTTTTATAATATAAATTTTCTGAAAAGTCTCATAACACATAGTTGAAATTCTTCGATCTAACGACGACTTCAGCGACTCAATTTTTGACAATTAACACAGCAAGGAGTGATCTTTACGGCTTTAGAGGGCAGTAAGACTCGTTGTCGAGTTATTCGGAAAATATGAACTTTTCCAGAAAGTCATTAGTAAGTTGAGAAATTTTTACTTCCTCAGAGCTGCTTTCTTCAGATGAAGATGATGCTGAACTTTCCATTTTCACTGAAGTTTTCAAATTTTTGATCTTTTTCAATTTGGATTCTTTTTCGGACACGTCAAGAGCCTGAAATTTCGTTTATTCATGACAAAAGAGGAAAAAGATTATATTGCTTCGGAAAAGCTTTCACCTAGATCTATGAGACAGACCCTTTGGACATTTCAGCAGCACTTGATTGTAACTAATTCTATTGTATGGCACATATTACCATATAACTCATTTTACTATCTTAATAAAATCTATCGCTTGATAGTGAAGTAAAAGTAATTCACCTGCTAATAGTACTGACTGAAGGGATGATAAACAACAGCAGACATCCATAACAACAATTACATATAAATTATAAGATATAAAAATAAGAAAAAATTTGAGAAATAACATGCACTTTGAAAATAAGAAATAACAACAAGAAAATTTGCGCAAAACATGCACTTACTCTGAGTTGTCTCGGTACTGCTACCAACTGAAGCTGATCCGCATTTATTAGGTCATCATCCAAGTCGAATCTGTTCGGTAGAGCGACCGTTACAATTACGAATAATGTTATCAATACCAGTGATAAAACAACTGCCGTACGCATTTTTTTGTTTTCGTGTTGAGTTCAATTGGACAAATTTGATGAAACGTCTGAAAATCGCAGAACTCACAATGGGCAGAAACCACAAAATTCACAAGGCGTACAGATCAAACAGTTGAGATCAAACACTTTCAATCAAGTAAGTAAGATGCCACTGATATGTTGTACACAAGTGATGTACGTTTATGATCCGACCCGAGTCTTTGCATGATAACAAGTCCATCCTCCCATCTTTATTGACCACGTGAATTCTCTCAGAGGAAGTGAATAACCTCCGAGGAGGGATCAACCGACAATCTTCACTGAAAAGAAACTGTTACGCAATCATGTACTCTGATGGATTATGTGATCATTTATCTTGTATTCTCTCATTCTATTCGAGTTATCATACGATGTACATGATGTATCTATCTATCCAGCTATATGGGTGACTATATTAACAATCTATAACTTCTTTGTTCATGTGAATGAGAGTTGATCATCCACGTGCGGAAACGTTGCATTGAGGGTCAATTTTCTGCTAATAGTGCCCGATAACTGTAAGAAGGGCAGGGCACTTCGATAAAGTTTCACAGATTTATGACAGAGCATAAGAACATTGGAAATATTTTCAGTTGATAATGTATATTGCAATTTGCTTTTTTTTGAACAAAAAAGTGAAGTAAACTGCGAAAATCGATGTGACCGCGATGTGGTGACTCCTCCTTGCGAAACTCAGTAATCTCCGCTGACCGCGTGTGGAGAGCTTCCATGTAGTTCTAGTCCATTCCGTCCAAGAAGCACGAAGAATGCAATAGCTGTAGCTTTTCTGGTTAGTGGGTTGAGCTATTAAGCAAGTTAAGCAAAACAATATATTAACGAACACTCGATTAACTGATGATATTGATATAAATTGATATGAATTAATATTGATATAAAACAATGACCACGATGTTGTCATCTCCGCTATGAATAAATAACGATAAAAGCAAGCTGCACACACGAAATAAATTAGCATCGAAACCAGAGATCAATCTTCGTGGAGATCAATCCGTATGAGTTAAATCATGAATGAAGCCTCAAATCGGAACTCAGGATTAGGTCTGAGACTTACAATCACATAGCGGATGATCCGAAAAGAGGACAGAGACAGAGCCCGGCAACATTGGATTGGGTTAGCCAAGAAATACTTGCCTACCCCTCAAATAATTACAGAAATACATTCAATTGAACAAAAACGCAAACATAAACGATCAATTCCTAGTTTCTTCTCTAGCATACTGTCACATATGATTGATAACATAATAAAACTAGTGTGGTGCGGGAATCAAGGAATTTTGGCCACCCCATCTACGAAATCCCGTCATCGTCCTCGACATTATTCGTCGACCCGACCACATTTTCGAAGTCCCCGACCAGAAAATTCGACCCGATTTCCCCTGTCCCGACTTTCGTTCCGTCCCCGCACCACACTAATTGTAAGGTAAACGAACTCAAATGAGCATGTCATATAATTACTAGCAGTCATGGCATGCAAATTAAATGGCACTCTCTGAAATGAATCAAATCACCAATGAGCATTCTAATTCAATATTATTAAACTATGAGAAGAAGCAAAAAACTGAATGACGGAAAAGCAACTATCATATGTGAAATAACCACTTGCCCATAAGAAAATTATGACCATAATCAATAACGACATAACGATAAAACATTTATTCATTATTTACAACGATTTATAAGCGCTCATTATTTATTCAATAACGATTCATGTCTTTCGAAGACTAACCTCACTCCAAAAGAAAGAACTAGCCTTTTGCTTAAATGGCTGGTACAGTTAACGAAGAAGCCTGTTGAGTCTCATCGGATCATGCCGATATCCCAAACGGTTTGTCGATATCCCTTCTTTTCTTCGTCATTGTCCGTTGTGAAGCAGCACTGACCAGAAAATTACTTCCACGTTTACTTGATTGATTATTTGTTTAAGAATTTTTCGTGTTCGTTGCCTTTTTAACTTCTGACAGCCTCGAAGCTTTATGAAGGTGTTTATCCCTTATTACATCCCTCCTCGCATGAGTAATTGATCCGAAATTCAGTGCGTTTCAGTTTTCGATCTCCTTTTGATGGCCGTTCATCACGTACGGAACCAAACGGATTTTCCGTTCGATTCACTCGAACGGAAACTGAAGCAGCTGGAAGATCTCAATTATCTTCCCATCCGCGGACGTACAGTTGAATTAAACGAAATTTCATTGACACTGTTTGCACGAAACGATCGATGAAATGCATAAAATGCACAGTTCTTCGGTTTTGTCCGAATGTTTAAAACACATCAAAAAGAATCACCAGTATATGTTATCACTCCATCTTACATCTTATCAATAAAAGTGATAATTTAGAATTTCTGAATGGATTCATTCAGTTGCGTTTTGCATCTTTCCGCTCCTAATTCTGTTAATTCACATGTGTTACATCTTGTGACCAGACTAGTGTTCGTCAGGGAACGGGGATCCCATCGGGGAGCCTGACGGGGAACGAGGGAAAAGCTCCCCCGCGCAATTTCCTCTTCGACTTTTTCGCAGGGACTTCCCTCCCCCGTCTAATTTTCTCACCGCGGAGACCCCCTCTCTGTGCGAAAAACTGCTCCCCGACGAACACTAGACCACTAGACTATTTGATTCTAGATAATAATAATGAATAAGTTTGGTGTTCGGAATAAAGTATATTTAAAAATTTAAAACATCAAAGTACGTTTTGTGTTCCTTTTTGCAAGATTCAATCATATCATTAATATGAAATTTCATCTGAAAGGTACTTCCAAAATTTAGTCAATTATTGGTTATAATCAAACACTTTCCAATTGTTTTGTTGAAGCGCGTTGAGTTTCGTCCATTCGATTTGCTCATTCCATCTCCAGTCGGTTCTGAGAGTCCATTCGATGTTTGGCCACCACCGTCAATTCCTAAGTACATCTTAAAGATTTCACCCATTTCGATAGTTCTCTTCCGGCGATAGTCCTGAATAAAATTTATTAATGTTTGCAATGAAGAGGTTGACTTGATCGCGATTTATCGTCGTTTTTTGGTTTTTTAAAATTTATTTCGCAAATGTTTTTGGTTTTATTTTATTTTTTTCATTTTTTATTATTTTTTCTTTGTTTAAATTTTATTTATTTTTGTTTTTTTCATTTTATTTTTTTATTTTTTTATTTTTTTCTTTTTTCTTTTCTTATTTTTTTATTTTTTGTTTCTTTTCATTTTATTTTTAATTTTTTTCTTATTTTATTTTATTTATTTTTTGTTTTTTTCATTTTTTCTTTTCTTTTATTTTTTTATTTTTTATTTTTTCATTTTTATTTTGTTTTTTTCTTTCTTTTTTTATTTTTTAATTTTTTTTCTTTTTTTCATTTGATATTTTTTGTTCTTGATTTTTTAACAGCATCAGCAACATCAGACATCAAGCATTAATATGTTTGACACAGAAAATGGCATAATCACAATATTCGAAACACTATGATACCTCGCACTGTATCATAGTATTCCGCACTCAGATTTTTAAGTAACTTGTGTTCATAACATCTCATAATATGACATTGTGAAATATTATTCTCAACTCATCATCTTCTCATCTCATTCTAATCTCAATCTCTTAAAATCTGATCACAAAGTTCAAATCTCATGTGATCATTCAATTTTCCACTCGTTTCGATAACTTTCATTTCGATAATTTCACTCCAGAACTTCCGCTCGTCACACTATCATAAAGCTATCCCTGCTTCTTACTTTCGCAATGAATATAGATAGTGAATGAAATAATGAATATGAATGCAAATA
Source organism: Anisakis pegreffii (assembly GCA_035041965.1). NCBI lineage: Eukaryota > Metazoa > Nematoda > Chromadorea > Rhabditida > Anisakidae > Anisakis > Anisakis pegreffii. The sequence continues at coordinate 9,880 of JAPYMA010000343.1, read as the reverse complement.
TGGAACGGACAAGTAAAGAGCATCACAAAACAACAGCAAACAAAACCATCGTCGTCGTCGTCATCACATCACCAAAAAATATCATTAATCATACTAATCAAATCTTAATTGCGTGTTGACTGTGAAGTGAAGTTGTCAACACAAACGGAGATATTTCTCAATAGTGGATGATTCCGAAGATTTGGAATTTTCTCTTGAGTTCTCTTGAAAGTGCTCAGTTTCGAAAATCTTCTCAGCCCTCCAAACATTCAAAATTATCATCACCATAACTGAACGACGACATTATCAAAAATGAATGACTCAAATGAAACGAACGAGTCATCCATCGTAGAGCATTCTACAAAACAAGTTTGCAAAATGACTCACAATCGGCAAATAATTAACAGGCACAGCAAGCAGCATTATCATCATCACGTAGCAAAAAAAAATATAGCAGTAAGCAAAAAAATGATTTGAAAACTTGCAAATGATTTGAGAAAAATTATAAAAAGGCAAAAGGTCATCATCGTCATCACATAGCAAAAAATATCACGATATGTAAAAAAATGAAACAAAATTGCAAAACGATTCAAAAAATGATAATAAGGCAAAAGTCATCGTCGTCATCACATCACAAAAAATATCACAAAATATTAAGCAAATGGAATAACATTGCAAAATGAGTTACAAACTAGCAAAAAGGCACAAAGTCATCGTCATCACATCACAAAAAAACACCAAAAAACGGAAGCAATAACAAAAATGAAATCAACGAAAAATAATAAATAACAATAATGAATAACAAGAATCAACACTAACAATATTAGTAACGAAATAATCAAACGAATAACAGTAACAGTAGTGAAATCAACGAAACATAATGAATAGCAATAATGAATAACTTGAATTAACATTAACAAAATTAGTAACGAAATGAAACGAATAACAATAACAGCAATGAAACCAATTAAAAATAACGAAATCAATGCAAATCAACAGTCAATACAAACTTGAATTCATTCAAACACCGACAATATTGTCCAATATTGTCAAAATTTTCGATTCGACTCAAAATTTCATTTCGGATACTTCAATCGAAAAATTTTTGGTCTTCTTTTTGTCATATGACCAAAACTTTATCTTATTTTTGCAATAGATAATAGTGAAGGGCACAACGAAACGAATTCTCCGATTCTCAACAATCGCTCATCACCTTCACATAGCAAAAAAACTCTCTTCGATTCATCACCGAAAAAACGCGAAACATCTGAATCTCAATTGTCAACATTCGAAAAGCGCGAAATCACAATGGCCATGTGCTCGGCCAAAATCAACACAACAAATGCGTTCAACGCAACGAGGAGGAAGCTAACGAGGACTGGGACAATCTCTTACAAATAGCCTATATTTCACCCGAGAAGTACTAAGCCAAATTTTTTCACTCATCGCCGCCAAGCTAGTTCATCAGTCAAGAGGGAATGCCAACCAACTTCGGTATTGTTTTCGATTCATCGCCGCCAAAGGAACCACAAAAATCATGATAAGCCGCCGAAATTTTCACTTAAATCGATCTATCTAATCTCTCTAAGCCGCCAAGTTATTCAATTTATCAAGGGGGGAATGTCAGCGCCCGTTTTCTTTTCGATTCATCGCCTATATCTCTTGAATCACCGCCGCCTATATTTGAATATTCGGAACATAAAAATCAATGAACTCATCAAAGGGAAGTAGGGGGGAAAGGGGAATTCGCTAATTCACTAACTCGAATGGGGAATGGAAAGGAGAGCCCGATCAGCATATCCAAAACGATTCAAGGAGGTGAATACCACTTCCGGAGCAATTAGAAGCAATAACAACAGACGACAACGTACAGGTAATGATAAATAATAAAATAATGATATTACAAAGTCACCAGCACTTGATAATAATATAAAATAATTAAAATAAATAATAATACTGACATTGTAGAGCACTTTTTACTCATCATATTCAACTCACTTCATATACACCCTTCCAGGAATGCTGAATCCCTTTTTTTGGATTTCCATTATATTGCACTGTTTTGATTACTTCAGTGCGCCTTACCCTGGGCCATATACCGGGAAAAATCCGGTTTCAAATAGGCCTTGCCTTACCCCAGGCCATATACCGGGAAAAATCCGGTTTCAAGTAGGCCTTGCCTTACCCCAGGCCATACACCGGGAAAAATCCGGTTTCAAGTAGGCCTTACCTTACCCCAGGCCTTATACCGGGAAAAATCCGGTTTCAATTAGGCCTTGCCTTACCCCAGGCCATACACCGGGAAAAATCCGGTTTCAATTAGGCCTTGCCTTACCCCAGGCCTTATACCGGGAAAAATCCGGTTTCAATTAGGCCTTGCCTTACCCCAGGCCTTATACCGGGAAAAATCCGGTTTCAATTAGGCCTTGCCTTACCCCAGGCCTTATACCGGGAAAAATCCGGTTTCAAGTAGGCCTTGCCTTACCCCAGGCCTTATACCGGGAAAAATCCGGTTTCAATTAGGCCTTGCCTTACCCCAGGCCACACACCGGGAAAAATCCGGTCTCAAGTAGGCCTTGCCTTACCCCAGGCCACATACCGGGCAAAATCCGGTTTGATATTGGCCTTACCAAGATCCATACCAATCGAAAGCTCTCAAATCAGTACCAAACCCTCACAAAGAGTAGGCAAAACTGTCCAGTGCAAGTTTCTTCAATTTTTTTTCTTACGGGATTCAGCATTGATATAACTGAGGAAACGCATGCAAGCATATGCATGCCAAGGAAATTCAACATCTTCAATATTTGAAATTCAATGGATTTCATCAAATCAAAGAGGCATATTGCTCACAGCTCTTGACTGGGGTACTACTTATGTAACTGATTCCCATAAAAATAACATCATATTAATAGCAACTGATCAAAATTTCTGTAACCCAGTATTTCGTATCTAAGTGGTCATAAGCGTAGCACTAATTCATTGATGCATTGAATAATCATTATTGAATTGTCAATGTCTTATCAGAAAGTCATCCCTCTCATGAAACATCTTGAAAAACCATCTCAATCAATCTCACCAAGCAAATGACCACCTGAAGTGCTCTACAGTCAGAATTGTAATGAAAATAAACAAAATAATAAACTAAACAATATGATGGCTGGTGATTGATATTATTGTATTGTTGTTGTTGTTGTTGTTGATAATCCGTTGTCGCTGTTGCTATTGCCTCTAATTGATCCGGAATTGATATTCTGCCACAATGCGTTCGAGCAATTGTGGACTGTCCTCCTTGTATCGCTTCAAATATGCGACACACTCGTCCGCCCTACGGTCCGCCTCGGAGCGGAGATGCCGCTTCAAGGGTCGCGACATACCCACCCCTTCGCCCGCTCCAGTTGTCGGGAGGACGAAATGTGTTTCGTCCCGGCCCAACTCCCGAAGACGAGACACGGCGACCTGGCGTGCCTCGATGGTCTTCTTTGACACGCGCAGGCACCTCTCCTGGCGGTGATCCTGCATTCGTAGTTGTATTTGGGCCAAGGAGAGGCCGTAGGGCATTCGGATGTGATACCCGCAACCCGTGCATAGTGCTGAAAATCGACTCGACTGCTTAGCACTTCTTTTGATGTACATTACAAATATCCAAACTGAGGAATGTTCCGAACGTTATTAGTATGGCGAACAATACTTCCACAGAAACATAATTCAGTACCGCTCGAAATTATTTACTTTAGAGTGTATGCTTAGAAATTCATTCAGAAACTCATTATTTGATCAAAAGTTAATGAACTACAATGCGATTTTTTAAATGACATCGCTTACACTCACATATTCATACCTATTTAGAGAGAGATGCCTTGATTCTATCAATTCATTAAAAATGTGAAGAAAGATCCATCAATTCATCAAAATATTCAAAAACAATTGATAAGTATCCAGAATTGAAACTTACTGTTATTAGAATGGCATTTGCCCCGTCGTACGTGCGTCATCCATGCGGCTGCTGTTTCGAATGGTGCCCCCGGCCTGGCACAGTTCTCTAATCGGCAATCTGGAAATTTAATATTTCGAGGTGAATTTCAGGTAATACTTGAGGTAAATTTAAAATGGAATTCTGGTCAAATTTCACTTGAAAAGATATAAATTGAATCGCAAACATACATATTTTATCGTTTATTATCTCATAGGCCGGTGTTGTTGGGGCCGCGAGTTCGATGGCGTACTCCGGGGCAAGGTGCTCGATATTAGCGGGTCTGAACGGGGCGGGTCTCGATCGGGTCCTCCTTTCTTCGGGGACATTGGGGACGGGGACGTTGGCGGTATTACTTCTTCTGAAACATACGTCAATTTATTAAATGTTGTCAACCTCAATTATTTGTGGAGAGGGGGGAGGTCAGTCATTTTCTGAAGCGTGAAACGACTGCTGTGCTCTTCCATTTATCACGAACTGATTCTTATTTAATTTCATATCCGAACCGGAATAAAACCTCGATAACTTTGATCCTACTACTTTAATCCTACTTCATGCTGAGCACGAGTTATACCTCATCCTGAGATTTTCAGATTTTGGTAATGTCCTCAAATGCTCTTTCTCACAATCGGTATACATTCAATGTCGAACGATTTTCTTTCCAATACTTCTACCATGCTGATTCAATTTCATTCAGTGATTATCTGTGATCGATCTTTGCGAGGTTTTCGAATGGATTAGCTTATAATGATTGAAGAAGGCCAAATTCAACAGATAAAAAACTGGGAAATTTCAATTGAAGCGAGTAACAACTAACAAATTATAACGGGGCGCTTGTGGTGGTGGTGATGCGGTAGGGGTCGGCGGCGTTACAATTATTCGGGGTACTGGTGGCGGCGTTGGGGGCGTTATAACGATGACGGGTGTGACCTGAACATTATAAAATTGATGAATAATCCAAAATTTAATGCTGATATTCCTAAATTTACTAATTGTTAGTCAGAAATTTTCTCGACTAATAGTGAAATGAATTTTCTTTCATCGAGATATATTTTGTTGTCAACTTTCTCCAACAAATGTGGCAAGAAGATTATTATTATTATCGTTCTGAGTGATATTTTTAGTGGATCGTTTGAGAATGATCGATTCATAATTACTTGTTGGGCCTCCGTCGTCCATCGTTCCTTCTCGGCAAACTGAAAAATAAATTCTTTATTACAAGGATGGACAGATTCGAGGGTGGGGGGGAGGGAAGTGAGAGCCTTGAACCATCAGAATTACCCAGGTCATTTCTGTTATCAACGACCTAAATTTATGGTCTAGTTCTCTTGCTATCTTCCGCATAGGGTCTTCTTCTATTTGAGATTTCGGAAACGAACTGAACAACTTTGTTTTGAATAATGTCTGGAACAATTGCGCAAGGTACATAATTAACGTGAATATATGGAGACTTCAAATTGCATCATTGAGAAGCGAGTTGATATCTTGTTGAAGTAACAATGAATATGAAAATATTTCGAAAAAATTACCCGCTCGGATTGCGGAAATCTTAGCGGCGCATAGCCCAAACTCGACTTGATGGCTTGCCGCACCGGTCCTCTACCCCCGAACATCCAGCTACGGCCACCCGTGCCAATTAGGTGGACCATAAGCTGGAAATTTTTCAGGCGGCATATCACTTCAATCAGCATCGGCGATGCTTCCCAGTCCTCGTTGCCTACCTCCTTAGCCTCATTTACTGGAATACGTCGAGATTAAATCGGTTCGTTGAGAATTCAACGCCAAATTTGAATTGAATGCAATGACTGTATGTGAATCTTGATTACTCGGATTAATGCAATCTCATTTCTCCATGGTTTTCATACATTCCACTCATTTGACCGATCGTCAATTCCTTAATTCTCATTCGTTCAATCTAGCCTTAGTGGCGATTGAACCTATTTGTTTGCTACTCGTCACAATTCACTGTTACTATTGGAAGCCTGATCTTTAAATTGTTATCAGACTCTGTTCAATTTCAGCATTTTTCATTGCTACACTTTATTAGTTTTGGAATTTTTTGAACTTCTAGAATTATAAGTGATTTTGTTGAAATATTGATTGTTTCATGAAATGATTACTGATCTTATAGATGGTTATTGATAAAACAGATAAGACAATGAACGCAATTGGTTACCCACCAAAATATTTTTTGTCCAAATTTGGCGGACAATATTTTTTGAGGCTTTCCCAGTGCCTCTCGATGTATTCCCCGACTGCGCGGGGTGATGGCATGATACACATGGCCATTACGAGGGTTAGCATCGAGCTAACCCAAGCTCCTCTCATCTGCGCCGGGAACATGTGGTCACAAAGTGACCCCTCCATCTCCTTCTCTCCAACCTTCCTCTGCTCATAATCCTCCATCACTTTCGCGATATCTGGAAATTGCAATTTTTAAGTGGTTATTCGATGCACTCTGAATGATTATCGAACACAACGAAATTGAAATGGTGAACGTATAATGAACGCATTTTCAATTATCAACAATGGATGCGACCGTCTCTGTATGAATCGCACTGCACACAACACTATAATTTTGAAGATATAAATTCATTTCATTGAAAGTTTTGCTCTCTCGCAGACTAAAGTATTCGGTTCAGACACATGATCTTTGCCATAGATCATTTCTCGAGCGATGCATGATCTCATAGTCACTGATAGTATCACAAAAGTACAGTTGAGGACGTCAAATGAATGATCAGAGATCAAAACTTTTTATGATGTTGTTTACTCACAATCGGTACATTGGAATTTAGCGATAGCCTTGTGAACGCACTCTGTCCAAAAAGCATTGTAAGCATGGAACGTCAAACGACGTTCCATGCTTACAATGCTTTAAACACGCACGTGTACACCCACACACGCTCGCATCCGATGCATGACACTCCAGAATCATGAAGACTCTGCATCTCTACTTTTTCATATGTTCCCATGCTAATTTCCTTATCACTAGCCTTTGCAATGCTATTTCGACAATTCTCAGCTTGATGACAAGAGGAGACACCCCACCTGTCAATCGATTTTTTTCTCATCTAACTCCACCAAAATGACTTAAATCACTTTCAATTCTGATAGCACGACTGCGCGATTCTTGATACATTTGATTCATATGAATTTTTGATTTCTTTAACATTTCGATAATAGTTCCATTGTCATTGATAATCCAAGAGTCAGCGTACCTCTAATTTCATCTGAATAAATTTGGTATTTGGAAATACCAATTCTTCGACGGAATATCACTTCTTTTTTCCATTAATATTGGAATTGATCAACTAGTTGTATGGCATAATAATAAGTAAATGGTTTGTCGTTCTGATCATAAATGTGATCATAATTGTGTTCTGTTTCAATTCTTTCGATCTGTCAATAGTACCACACCAATTGATCATCGCAGATCATGTCGAAGTGACTTGCTCATAACATTCATATTATCATTCAGTCATCGTTCCCTTCATGCGTGCTGTCTTATGCGAGGTGACGTGTGGTGTAATTCACGATTTTATTTCGTTCATAATTCATCATTGCGGCAGAGATATTTTGGGTCAAATACCCACCTAATTTTTCGACATTATTAGTATCATTCTGTTTTGTTACAACTTCATTAGTATAAGCCTAGAAAAGATCATCCGGGTGCAATCTTTGAAATATAGTAATATTCGCAGTGTAGGTGATATCTTATTAAATCATCACCATCGCTATATTTAGTTTAGAACGTTGATAACGTGTGCGAATAATTTATTAATGAGAAATGTGTGCGAATAATTAATGAGAAATAAGGAATTAAATGATGAATGCTGCGAATTAGTCATTTAATATTGTTTCAGATATGCATATGAAAATGAGCGAGCGACCGAGCGAGTGGACGATTACGGTATTGGTCGTTGGTAGCGAACTCCGTAATGATTGGTCATATGCAGTTGCAACAAACTGCAGTAACTTCATTCTAAGGTGGAATTTGGATCATTTTTTTGATGAATTAACTTTTAATTGGTGGTTTTAAATAACTTTATTGTCAATCGATGTGGTTGATTTCTCGTGATCTGATATGAATTGCCGTATTTTCAGTTAGTATGTTGGACGACCTTTGGATGGACGTTTTTGTTCGACGGATACTTTTTCGAAGGATGATGTTCGGTGGCGGATGATGACGTCCTGGATAACAGCAACAAGAAAGGCGATCATTATATATAAAATCAGCAACAACATCAAACTATCAAATGGCAAACTCAATATCAGCAGAACAACAATCAAACAACAATCAATAAACGACAATTATGACACAAGCGCGTGGAGGCGCAGGGTAAGGAGATGGAACTTTATTTTCTTTTCATTAGAAATTCAATGAATAATCGGGAGTTGAACAACTCCTCATTTCTTCTTACTTTCATTTCTCTGAGTAATCGCCAAGCCCTATATCACGTGTACTACATTCGATCTACCTGTGTCCTCAGATTTGATCAGTAAGGTTATACTTGTTGATACCGTTGAATAGCCGAAATTCTCGGCTTTCAGATCGTTATATATGTTTTCGAGCGATTTTCCCTGGTTCAAAAGTTATAGGTTCATTTTTAATACTATATCATTTAGCTATCGCCAAGCCCTATATCATGTGTACTACATTCGATCTACCTGTGTCCTCAGATTTGATCAGTAAGGTTATACTAGTTGATACCGTTGAATAGCCGAGATTCTTGGCTTTCAGATCGTTATATATGTTTTCGAGCGATTTTCCCTGGTTCAAAAGTTATAGGTTCATTTTTAATACTATATCATTTAGTATAACCTTACTGATCAAGTGTGCTACATTCGATCTACCTGTGTGCTCAGCTTTGATCAGTAAGGTTATACTTGTTGACACCGTTGAATAGCAGAGATTCTCCGCTTTCAGAATCATATATTTGTTGTCGAGCGATTTTTCCTAGTACAAAAGTTATAGGTTAATTTTTACTACTATATCATTCAGCTGAGTAATCGCCAAGCCCTATATCACGTGTACTATATTCGATCTACCTGTGTGCTCAGATTTGATCAGTAAGGTTATAACATGTTGATACCGTTGAATAGCCGACATTCTCGGCTTTTAGAATGTTATATATGTTAACGAGCGATTTTGCCTGGTTCAAAATATATAGGTTAATTTTTAATACTATATCATTTAGCTATCGCCAAGCCCTATATCATGTCTACAATATTCGATCTACCTGCGCGCTCAGATTTGATCTGTGAGGCTTTAATCTCTTGACACCTTTGAATAGCAGAGATTCTCCGCTTTCAGAGTCATATATATATGTTGTCGAGCGATTTTTCCTAGTTCAAAATTTATAGATTAATTTTTAATACTATATCATTTAGCTATCGCCAAGCCCTATATCATGTCTACTATATTCGATCTACCTGCGTGCTCAGATTAGATCAGTAAGGTTATAACCTGTTGATATAGTTGAATAGCAGAGATTCTCAGCTTTCAGAATCATAAATATGTTGTCGTGCGATTTTTCCTAGTTCAAAACTTATAGGTTAATTTTTACTACTATATCATTTAGATAACGCCACGCCCTATATTATGTGTACTACATTCGATCTACCTGTGTGCTCAGCTTTGATCAGTGGGGTTATAATCTGTTGACATCGTTGAATAGCAGATATTCTACGCTTTCAGAATCATATACATGTTGTCGAGCGATTTTTCCTAGTACAAAAGTTATAGGTTAATTTTTAATACTATATCATTTAGATAACGCCAAGTCCTATATCATGTTTACTACATTCGATCTACCTGTGTCCACAGATTTGATCAGTAAGGTTATAACCTGTTGACACCGTTGAATAGCAGAGATTCTCCGCTTTCAGAACCATATATTTGTTGTCGAGCGATTTTTCCTAGTACAA